>MU227381.1:2624138-2637887 GCA_018584345.1 Thuja plicata | reverse complement strand
GGTACCTTATCACTACAGAACAGATGGATGATATTCTCACCAAGTTTCTTGCTAGAGAGAAGGTTGTGTACTTTCAAGATAAACGTGGTATATTAGAGAATGAAGCCTTAGATGAAAAGGAGTTTCATCATCTAGATCTATTATTATGTATGTTATTGCATTCTTCTCTTTGAGAGAGAAGTCTAAGGTGAAAGTCCTTGTTTCCACCCTCTGGGATGAGCCATGGTGGATTCACCCTCTGAGATGAGTCAAGGTGGATGTCATGTGTGTGACTCCACAACTTTATGGGCCCACCCATCCTATGTACATTTCTAAAAGGTGACGACTTTTTGGTTAATGAACACTTGTATTTAACATTATAAGGTGACGATCTTGTAATGTTGATATCATGCTGACTTGGTATCATCTTGATTCATGGATGTGCCATGATTCGTTATGGTAGACATTATGTGATGTAATATCAGTGCGCATACCATAATAGGGGTATATAAGGAGAATGTAATGTTCTGGAGCATATTATATCCTTCATATCACGAGTTAGGTGATATGTAAAACTTGGTATCACGTGTTAGGTGATTACTCATATCACATGTTAGGTGATATGTAAAACTTGGTATCACGTGTTAGGTGATACTTCATATCACGAGTTATGTGATATGTGATACTTCATATCACGAGTTAGGTGATACTTCATATCACGAGTTATGTGATATGTGATTTCTTAGCATCCATATGGATCATATTAGGATCCTTCTGAACTTAGTATTACATATTGATTGGACCATATGAGACATCTCTACTTAAACTTAGTATCCATATGGCAGACATCATGAGACATGATGTCGTTGCACATGCCACGGATATTTATGAGCTATGGTGAATATCATGTGACTTGATATTCCTACATATACCATATCTCCTAATATCACAATGAGGTGATTTCTCCTCTTTCAAAATTAATGGATTTATTGTGAGTTGCATCTTGATGGATTTTATTTTCTCTAGCTAAGAGGGAGTGTTGATGTTTTGTGTAGCTATGGTGAGGGTCATAAGTGTTGACACAGGAGACCACTACACATTTTGTTTGATCATCCTCCCTCGCTAAGAGGGAGTGTTAACGTTTGTAGCTTCAGTCGTATGATCATTTAGAATACATATCACATAAGTTGATTAAGAATAATATATATTATATTATTATTAATCATATGAGATTTAATATTCAATATTAAATCTATTATTCTAAATTAATAATTGATTTATGAAACATTATAAAATTAATTAAATTATATTGAAGACATGTCCCTTCATGGGACATGTCTCTCCTAGCCTCTTTCCCAATATAAAAGAAAAATAGATTGTTGCAGTTGGAAAACACATACCATATACAATCTAGGCAGTGCTATTACATTTGTAGCTATCCTAAAACTTAACAGGAGGTGATGTCTTCTTGGGTGATAACACATAAGATTTTTGGTTGGGATAAGGTCAAAGAGATGTTGAAAGTTGGGAGAATTAAGACACTTTCAATAGTTCTGCATGTTCCTAGTTTACGAAGAAATACGATTTCTATAAGCACGATGAGTGATGTGGGAGTGGAGGTTGTCTTTTGTAACGATAGTTATGATATAGTTAGAGAATTTATATATAATATTAGCAAGAGAAATTTTCCATTGGAGTTTGTACAAATTGGATGCTAGTACGGTGAGTGGTGAAAATGATGGTTCCATGGCGAAAGGTGGTATTATTTGCATGAAGAAGTCAATAGAGAAATTTCCCCTATGGATAAGAGCTATGGAAATTTCTCCCATCAACAACTAGCTTGTTTTTCTTTTATTTGAGCCTTGTGCAATGCATACAAGTGGCAGATAGTTGGGTTAGATATTGTACAAGTTGCACAAAAACATTGTTATGTTGGTTTGGGTTAGATGTGGCGAGTGGCCATGTGGACGTCACACTTGGTTAGAAAATCTTGGGACCACTTTATATGTCGTATGTAACATTGGAGATGCATTTAATTTGGGCATTGCATGAAAATGCATTTTATCTCGAGGTTTGCCTTACAAGATGGCATTACTCAAGATATAGAGTCAAAATTGGAAACCAACCTTGGGAAATGCCACTTAATTCATTGATTTTGTTACTCCCTTGCCTATATATGCATCTTTGGGATAGTGGATTAATGCATAGAGATATTGTTGCTTTAAGAGTATGCAAGAGCTATAAGTGTTTAGAAGGCTATCAAAATTATACTATATTTGGAGCATAGAGTGGGTACACTAAAATAAGCTTCCTAATTGCATTGTAGGCCACAAGTGTCTAGAATGCTATCAAAATTATACTAAATTTAGAGCATAGGGTGGGGACACTAAAATACCCTAAAATGCACTAAAATAAGCTTCCTAATTGTATTCTAATCATATATCATCGAAAATAAATGATAAGTACTAATTTGATGTTGAGTTTTCCGTAAAAGGGTTTTTCCAAGGTATATTAAGTTTTGTGTACTTTATGTATGCCTATTCCTATCTTCATTGTTGCTGATTTGCATTCATGTTTCAGATTTCCATACTAAGTTTGATGAAAAGTGGTCTATGGGCACACATCTCCCCCACCCCAAGAAAACCTTACATTTTTCAAGACAGGGACATTTCAGAGATGCAAGGACTTGGGGGAAACGTCACCCGCCACTACACTGCCACCTTCATCGAGAAACAAGAAACACCGTTAGAATGCCAAGAACACCAAGACATCCCCAAAACGTCCTAGGGACTCCCAAAAATCTCCCATTATCAGCAGGCCATAAATCCAATTCAAATTGAAAAACTAAAATTTTTCCTTGAAGATTAATGAAAAATATTTAAGGTCTTAGAGCTGTTATTTGCAAATGTTTTGCCATGTTTTGACTAAAACGATTTTTAATTTAGTTGTCTATAGTATATATCTCCATCTTTTGAATGCAATTGGAGCAAAGATGCTGAACTTCAATTCTTGTTCTCTTTATTCTTTTGGAGTTACTAATATTTTTTTACAAGTGTACCTATGAGAACCCAACTTCTATGAAACTAGTTACCTTTTAAATTCACAACAAAAATTTAAGAGTGTTGTTTTTTGCATACCAACAAAAATCATTTGGGGAAAAATCAGCAAACCAAAAGTATAAGATTTTTTGAAAAAATTGGCAAGAAATCAGCAAAAAATTGTATTCAAATAAAAAACATGAAAAATTGTAGAAAAAGAGACAAAAACTATTTGTTTAAAATTTAAGGGCATTTCCATAGCAATGAGATATAGAGGAAAATAAAATAGAGAATTTAACCCATAAACTGTTCAAAATAGATTTTTGTTATTCATATCCATATCGCTGATTACATTGCCTTGAATTGCTTTTGTTGATCTAAGATACCAATACTATAAGCCTTGTTCCTTCATGGTTTTTTAGGGGTCATGAGCATTTTGAAACATTTGGATGGCATAAATATGGAATGCAAATTTCCTATTTAACACTTTACATGCATCATGAAGTGGGCCACAATGCTGGATAATAAAGCAATGTTTTCAATGTGGGTGGTGTATGTCACAGTTTTTGAAAGTTTCAGATTGAAATGATGAACAGTTGATGCAGTCAAAAAAAACACCAATAGTTGATAGAAAATGTACCAGTTCATCTAGTTTATGTTTTTCTCATTTATGTCTATAAAGTTGTCTTCTATCCGTAGTGTCAAATTGGGTGAGGTATGATAAAAATATTTTAAGAGGAAGAAATAAATAAACAAAAGCAACATATTGATAAAATCGAATTTAAAAAGAAAGTGTTAGCTGCTGATGTAAATTATAAAGCATTTTGTATTTTGTTCATTAAAAATAATAATAATAAATTGATCCAAATGAAGGATCCATGTATTTCTATAGTATAATATGATTATTCTTATTTTATTTTTGATTGATTCAAACAGCCTACGGGGGTTGTTGCCTTGAGTTAAACTTCGGAAAGATATAAACATGACATATATTGTTTGCATTAAAACCACCTTCAATACTACACCCCACCGAGACAACTAAACACCCTAGAATACAAATTGGTGTTTGCATACTCCAAATACTACCCAACATTATAACCTATCACCTATTACTAGCTCCCATTAAACAAAACTAGATCCCATTGGTATAGCATACCGACATTAAGGCCCATAGTAGACAAAATTGGGCAATATCTACAAATATAGCAACAAATAATAATCTTTACCCCTTTACTTCATCCCTCGTAGTGAGCTCATACCTACATTCCTCCGCACCTGCTTGCTTTTCCATGCGAACTCTAGTCCACATGCGTTGTGGTTAGCACAGCACCACCCTCACCCATTTATGGTTTTATTTTGTCCTCGACACAGACCCTATTTGCAATTCCACCCTCATCCAATAGCTTCTCCTATATGTAGTGTTGGAGCCACCTCAAACCACATTCTGGTGCCAAATTAAGAATACAATTTAGAAGCAAAACACCCTTCCCCACCACCTTCCTGAATTTTGGGAGCTCTACGAAATATCCTGCAAATATGAGTAGATAGCGCTCTGGTTCCTAACCCCTCTTTTATATAATGTAGCAGTGCCTTGAGAGTAGGAACCCTTTCTCCTTCACATTGTTCAGAGCATCTTCTAACTCACTTGAAAACCTTTTCCATATCAACTTTCTGACAAAACCTCAGGTATCTCTTTCACCTCCTTGACATTTAACACCAACGCCAAGAACATCACAGAGATGTCAAAGTTCACCATATACCTATGGTCTATCTTCAAAAAATCCCTCCCCAAAACCATCTTGACCACATGGAGGATAAGGCCGTGCTTAGTGTTAAACGCGCACACCATCCTCTTCTTCGTTGTCTCCCCTACGAATGTCATCCGCCTCTGTTGCCTATGAGCCTAACTAGTGTGTCCCTCCATGATTTTGTCATTTCAATACTTAGCAATATGCAGAGAAGCTCACCTAGATTAATCTTTAAAAGCTTAGCCCCAACTTTCATGCTTTTCTCTCAAAGCTCGAGAGACACCTTGTCCTTTCATCATTACTTGAATGCCTCCAACTAGATTTAAATCGCCTCCACATGATGTTATGCAGTATTGCTTTGCGGCGATATTAGAGTACAAACAACCAATATAGCATCCTATTTTAATTACGATAGGCTGGATTTTGTTGCCTTTTTTGCCCAGTTATCTGTCACCTCATTCCCTTCTCTATAGATACGAGACACTTTGAATTCCTCGAAACTCTTTAATGTTTGCAATGTAGGCCCTAGTCACTTTCTCAACCTCTAATTTAGTGTTCGCTCTTGTCGAATTGAATTAATAGTGTTAATAAATCTCAGTGCTTGCAAATTTCCATCTCATGTGGACTTCCACATTGAATGTAGAATATGTTTGTGTCTATACATATTGCATCTCAAATGCAAATCCATGTTTCTAAATTTCATCGTTCAATGTTAAATTATTGATGTTCACTTCAAAGTTTAATAGTTTTTAAGTTTTACGAATTTGCCAAAGTTTCATTTGTAATTCTTATACTTATATATCTCTTTATAGCTATTTGCTCAAGTACTATATGTATACCAACATCACCCCCACCACTGCTCTGTCGTTGTCCCCGAAACCCATACTCACATCCCCTCATCAAGAAACTTTGTGGAACTTTGTGCAAAACTGATATAAGCTAACAAATCAACACAAAAATTAAATTGTCCCTATATTTTTCTCAACATGGAGCATATGACAAAGAATGTATGTAATTTTTTGTAATTCTACTATCTACTTAACCACTATCCAATTGAAATTTTTATGCACCTCAAGTCTCTAGCTTCCAAAATATATTTGAGTTTTACCAATAGGGTTGTAAGAGCCACAATGTCCAACCATGCCTTCCAAAACCTGATGGCATGCCTTCCATTATGATACATTTAGTGTAAAATGGAAAACAAGTTTTGCAATTCAACAATGTGATGGAGGTGTGAAGAGTGAGTGAGCTCTTAATAGACTAAATATTGGATATTGGGAGAGAAACATCTTCCTCAATAATTAAGGGACACATTTAACTTGTCATAGAAGATACTCTCCATTGGACTTTGGCTTTGAAGCATATGAGAAAGAATGTATATAAATTGTGAAATTACACCATATACTAAACACTAATGGAAAGATTTATGCAAATCAAGTCTCTGCCCTCCTAAATCTATTGGATTTTTTCAACCATATGGTATGCAACTCATAAAATGTTTAGTCACATGTTCTTAACTATAGGCACATCTACATCATAAAACTACAATGCATCCATTATGGGCTCACAAAGTGAGGAAAATAAAAGAATTTGATTGCATCAAGACTTTTCAAGAATGAGAATTTTAAACCAAAATACATTTCTATGTTAGTTTCCCTATGAAAATGCCACATTTCCTTGCCCCCTATAGCACTCAAAAGAGCCCACATCTCTTAGAATAGCTTCAACATGATAAAGGAGGTCAATCTAGTGCCACGCAAATTTAACTATGATACATGGGGACGTCTTTCATGTCCCCAAGGGACTTGTCCCATTCGTCAAAACGTTTCGGGGACAGTGGGATGAAAAGGAAACGTCCCCTACCCGTCCCCGATTTCAAAACACTGTAGGAAACGGCAAGAAACGTCCTCTCACATTTGGGGACGGCTAGCCATCCCCAAAGCACCTAGGGGATGCCTGAAATGTCCCTTATCCGTCCCCGAAACAATAAAGTGTCCCCTACACATTGGATATTTTTGGCATTAAATAACAAAAAAAATACTTTTTTTAATTCTTTTTTGCCAAAGTGGCAATGTGGGGGGCCCACAAGGTTCGAATTCATGTCTGCGGACAATAAAATTCAAATGAAAATCAGCATGGGAAAAAATTCGGCAAAAAAATTCGTGATTAAATATGTTCAAAATTTTAATTTAAATAAAATAAATATATCAAAATTTATATATTAAATAATAAATATTAAAATATATTAAATTATAAATCTAATATTTAATTTAATTTTTTTAATATTCGTCATAATAAACATATTAAGTTTTACGTATTAAATAAAAATAGTGACTCCGATGATTCTGATTCTTCGAATATTATTATAGCTAGAATGAAGCTTAGTTCCATATGTTGTGCCTGTAGCCTGTTATATTTTGATGTTTGAGACTTTTGTATACATGTTTGAGATATTTTGATTTGGATATTTAAATTGATAGACCATGGTTTTGATGATTGAGACTTGTTATAATGTTGTTATACTGATTTATACTATTGATATTATCATTTATGTTGTTATACTACTGTTGTAACTCGTGAATCCGTGATTTATTTGCATATTGTCCTGTTATCAATTATTGATACATCTCTCTCTCTTTCCCTCTATCTATAATATCTTAATATATTTTGAAAAAATCATATATATAAATGTGTGTTAAATATTTGTATACTACCGTCCCCTGTTGTCCCCTATTTTTGGCCCTTTAGGAAACGTCCCGGAAACATGTCCCCTCGTCTCCGTCCCCAAAACAACATGGAACATAGAAATTTAACCATTAAAGCTTTGTCTATTTCCTATTCACAACTGAGGCATGTTGGTAATCCACAATGAACCAATGGCATGCACCAAAGGTAATCCCTACTGAACCAAGTGATTTCTTGACCTATGGCATGCACCAATCTTCAAACAAAAAAAAATTCCTCTTGAAATATTTAAATTATTAACATGCCTAGGATTCAAATAGGATAGCAACACCTACTATAAATTGCTTTGCACATATAGTTTGGCCTTAAAAAAAAACTAACCCACTATCTCAATCACTCCAGCAATTATATGATAAGATCCACATATATAATAATAGACATAATACTATGTAGAAGATAGATCACACATACAACAAGAGATGTTTGCGGGCCAAGATGCCCTAATATCCAATATATGAAAATAAACCTAAGTTGTCGATTCGGGTACGGATGTGCGGAATTTTTTGGGGGGGGATTTGGATGTTTTTATATATGTATATATGTATATATATATATATGCAAGAAATATACAAAATTAAATCATTTGATAGTAAACATAGTATGATACTTCATCATTGATCAAGATTCAAGATAAATATTAAATGCCAATTGATAGTTCACAAATATTCAAATAAGCCATATCATATACGAAATCAAAATGTAGTTCATGGTTCAATGTTCATCAATCAAGATTCACTAATCAGAATCATAAGGCTCTATTTATAAACGAGAAAAGCTTGCAGCAAAGATATATGTTGGTCATGCATAACTGAGAACAAGCGCTAATGTCATTTGCTTAGGGTTTTTCAAGTACGGTCATGTGCAATCATGGGTGCAGTGAGCATTTTGAACTCAGTAGTCCTAATCCTCTTATACTCCCTTTCCATTAACTGTTGCGATGGAGGGAGGGTGGCCAATTATTATATAGAGGAGTTGATCCGGCAAGAGTTAGGATGACGGAGGCTCCCGGATACCCTATGGATGCACACAGGAAGCGCATCCAAGGCCCTCGATTGCTCTCTGGATGCGTTCCAACGAGCATTAGGGGGCCCTGGATGCCCTTCCTATGCGCATCCACAGGGCATCCCCTCACGCATTAGCCTCCAAACGCATATGCCCGCGCATGCAGCCTCCAAGCCAACAAATCGATAACTTAGAAATAAGCCATTGAGGTAGGGTAACACCGTATGACACCAATAATGGAATAGGCTAATCCATTATATATCTCTAAGGGAACCCAAAAACAATATCATGCTCTTTATATATCATTACAATGATATTCACATTCTTTACATAAACCTCCTAATAGCATAATGGAAGGATAAACCAATATATCCTTCACCTCTATGAGCATCACCTAGATCCAATGAGTGCTAAGTGTTCCATTCATTCTCATGAGAGATGGGTTCATGTGAACCACTACTCATGAATTATGGGTCAATGAGTTTGACTCAAAAACTACACAGTTGAATCCTGATAGCAATATCACAATATATCCATGTAGACCTAAATACCTAATAAAATTCATGACCCAATTTAACAAAGGCATGTATGCCGCATATTGGCATCTCCATCCACCTATATACATTATAATATCATAGCTCTAAATAGATAACATGTCCTTGACATGTTCCATCCCCAAAACACAAGAAGCCAAATTATAAGATTGTTGCAAGTCATTGCAAATATGATGCCATGTCCTATCGCCCAAATAGGTAATATCCGCAACAATTTTACTTCATGGTACCTAGATCCCATCCTTAATCCACACTTTAATACACCCATCTGATTTCATTCTGCAACATAGCATATCCTTTCTACCAAGAATAGCTATTACTTGTATGACGCCACTGATAGTTGTAATTGCTCCTGTGATTCCATGTAAATACATAGTGATCAGCTTCTTAATTCCATGTAATATCATTCATCCATGATGCTTTCCCCTCACAATGAGTGGATGTCTAAATATTGCACCCTTTGATATCTCAAGAACTTTCTTTGATTCTTCACCCGTTTTTTCAACTCATTTTGTTGGCTCGTGATGGAAAATAATATTTTCCTCTCTTTTTTAAATCTTGCTACTCTTGTTTATCCGTTGATTCTTCAATGCAATCTTTCTTAGATTCTTGAGCTTGCTCTACCTATAGTATCCTTCCATCTCCATTATGTATAATATTATACAATGTAACTTTTCTCCTATACCAAAAGATTCATGAAATATTTTGTACATTAATATTTATTGTTTCCAAAGATTTTAACAAAGGACATTTGAGAATAATATCAACCCCATTTATATCCAAAGCATAAAAAATTGAAAGAAAAACATTTTAATCCCAAAAAGACTATTTAATCCTTCATAATGATAATTTTGAATATCATAATCTTATATTTGACTCTCCTTGATTTGGTTTTCTTCTGTCAATAGTTTTTTAGATTATCCCATGCTGATTAATTCATACTTGATGCCAAGGTTTACATATAAAGATAATAACATTTGTCTTTTGAATACATCCAGGAAATCGAAAGATTGAATCTTCCTTCCTTGGAGCTAAAGTACATGTATTTGTATCCTTCATCTTTTATTCATCTCCGTCTCTTCCTCCTTGTTCAATTTCGGTGTCCATCTATCTCACAAAGCTCACTCGCTCATCCAATTAAGAAATGTCATTATGCAATGGAACAATCTATGTTTCACTTCTCTTTTTTAAAGTACTGAAAAAAAATGTTTTCCATTTTTTAGTGTCACCATTACCTCTTTTACATTAGTCTCGCTATTCTAACATATCTTAACTTCCATCAAAATCAAGACATCCCATAAATATAATTTTAACAAGAAAAATCAATAGATTACCTTCCTATACATATCATTGACTAAGCTTTGATCAAATCAATTCTAATATTACCGGCCTTAAAACCAAAAATACAAATAATTGACCCCAAATGTATTTTGACAAGCTTCCTATAAATGTATAAAAATCAGAAAATTCCATAATTTAGGGCCTATAGAGTGAAATTATGAAAATAACTTAAATCTCCCTAAATATGGTTCATCAAAAGCTAGAGTTTGGCCTATAGATTCCTTATCTAATCCTCAAATGCAATGTCCCCTTCTAGTGCTTAGCCAACTCATGCACATTTAGCCAATTTCAAGTCTTTCGAGCTAACCGGATAGTTAAGAAGTCCAACGTTCTTGGAGAAGCTTTTGACCAGTCTTGTAGAGCAATTGTTCTCGGGGTTGAGTTCAATTAGTTAGATGGAGCCCTTTGATACTTTCGGGATCGCTTTATGACCATTTAGGTGCTCTACAAACTTCTTGGAGGAGCGGACTATTTTCAGAAAGTTAACCAATTGCCTTCAATCATAATCCATAGTCTTCAATATCACTTTGGTATGATCAAAATTGCTAAATTATATCCCTTGGGTGCTTTCAACAACTTGGAGATATTATTGAGTTATTCAAACAATATTTCGCTTGAGTTGCCCGATGGAAATAATAAAAGGGACAACTAAGTGTAATAGCTCATTTTCAAGATGTTGAAAAGTTATTTTTAATGTGACCCTTGAAAAAGGGACTTTATTCATGATAAATCATTATTCAGCCTGAGTTGGCCTACTAGTGGAGAACTTGTGCTCTTGAAAGGAAGGTCACAAGTTCAAATCCTATAGGGGTAAGGTATGTATGCCTTGTTTGTAGCACAGTTAGGTACCTCTTGCAAGGAGAACTAGGTACTCTCATATTACTGTAACCATATGTAGACCCAAAAACATATGGCTGGTATTGTCGACTATAAAAGCTCCTTTCCTATTTTTTTACTCCTCTAAAGGTGAAAAGAATTCTATAAAGTTAATTATGGCACCCCACTTCATATGGCAGCCTTTGCACTAAATCCAAAATGGGTTGCCTTCTTAAATCTTGATGGTCCAAACTTCAAACTTCAAACTTCAACATACCAAAGGTGAGGATGGATAGGGTAGTAATGGCACAAAAAAACCCTACTGGATGGTGCATTGGCATAAGTCGCTCTATCCACTCCATCAAGTGGAATAGGCTTACCTCTAGAGCAGCGGAGAAATTTGTGGTTGTGCATAGTGTGATGCGACTTAAGGATCGTCAGACTCTAGAGTATCAACAGAGTCCAGCTTTACAATGAGATATTAATTCTGAAGATGCCATGCAAGTTGATGTGGATGAGACACAGGAGGGATTGATTGGCATTCTGTTGGATGATGCAACCTTTGAGCTTGAGGCTGACAATGGCAGTGACACTGATTTTGATGAAGATTAGGGGCAGCAGCATATTATTGTTTCACTTTTGAGTCTTTGATTCTTTTAGGACTTTTTGACATATATCATATTTAAGCTTTTTAATTGAAACTTGCAGCCTTAGGGCATTTTGATATTCATATTAATAATTACATGCATATTGACTATGACTCAATAAATTATAATTATGAATGTATGAAAGCAGTTTAAATTAACTATAGACTGTAGCATTAACTATTAAGTTAATGATGTGTAATATTTTATGAATTTCAACACTGATTTAAACTCTTATTTCAACTCAACTGCTATGTATAATGTATATGATGAACATTTTATCAATGTTATTATATGACTATATGAAATTTCCCTATATATTTTTAATTTACCCTATTTTTAAAATAGCCGACCCCTCTGCTGTCCTCTTTGTCCCAAAAAAATGGCCAAAAAACCCCTCCCCAAGTCTCAAAAACTCAAGGTAACATAGAATATTCTTAATAGTTTGCTTGCCTACAATAGCAGTCATTCTGAGGAAAATATTCACCCATATCCTAAAGAGCCTCTTCTGGATTTCCTTAATCTTTTTTAAATTTACATTTAGCTTCAGAAATTCTACATTTTTCATCTTCGAAGAAGTCTATAATTAATAAAATATGACCATGATATTTTTGAAATGACAACAGAGATGTTTGTACAGCACCTTAACATTTAAGTAATCACTGATGGCATCTAAAATGAATTGAATCTCTTCCTCATGAGGTTCTGGCAGCATCGTCAAAGTAGTATTGGAATCTGTAGTTCCTGCAATTGTCCTTCCAAGCCAAGGTAACATGAAAACCACCCTCCCATCCTTTGTTTTTGGTACAATCAAACCCATGCCCTCTGGAGAATAATAATCAGGAAGAACAATATGCACACCACTGCTGGGACAAATCATTTTTTGTACATCTTTATCAGCCATCATTCTCACTTCATCACAAAAAGGTCCAGCAGCATTCACTACCACTTTTGCATAAATATCGAATTCCTTTCCTGCAGTCGCAAACAATCACATCAATAACGAGTAACTTAGTGACCTATCAGTGTACATACTCTACATTGATTGAAAATCAAAACAATATGTCACAATGCCAGACTATGAGAGCAAGCATTGGGCATCTGATAAAAACAAGGCCAGTCTCCTGCTGTTCTGATTAATTATTCCCAATATATGCAAATTTGCTACTTTCTTATTGCATTTTTTATTTTAAAATGTTATTTTTCTTTCCTTGACAAATTTTGGTTAACAACACAATAAGCTGGATGCTAATAGCAAAATGTAAAAAACTAGCCTGCTGTGGAAACTGAAAGTTTCCATGGAGGGCCACTATTAATTTATTAATTTATAAAAGGCACATAGAGAAAGTTTGGATCAAAGAAAGAATTCCACGCAAAGGAGATTAGTAACTCTGCTTTGAGGACCAACTTGAACAGTTATAGTAGTAGTAATATTCATAGTTGCACGGGGACGGGGATACATGGGTACTTTGGGTACGGGTACGACTATTTTTCAAAACAAGAACAGTGATAAAGTTAGTTTCAGATTTGCAATATGTTCCTAAATGTTTAGATGCATAAGTTCATAACAGAGAACTAAGAAGGCAAACTTTAAACATGAACAAGAAGATTATAAATCATATAACGACATATTGCAAATGATGAACTTCTGACTTGAAAAGTGATAAAGTTTACTAGTTTATGTTAATCAATATTGTATCAAAGTTTCAAACCGATTACATATTGAATTAAGCTTGATAAACAGCAAGCTGATAAGCAAACAAAAAACGGAAACAAAAATCAGACATCTTAATCTATCATCTAGTCTTCTACGCCTTGATCATCCATATCAAGGTCCTCAACTATGATGCTGTCCAAATAGTCATCACTCTCAAGCTCAGGT
>MU227381.1:2601963-2622814 GCA_018584345.1 Thuja plicata | reverse complement strand
AGTTTGTTCATCTAATCGAGTTTTTTCTTTATCGAGTAGAGAAGTGCGAAGCTTTTCATACCCTGGTGGTTTATACCCTGCTGGTGCATTATGGATAGCTTGGACCATCTCAGTGTAGAAAGGTGAGTGGGCAACATTAAACGCTATTCCATTTGCATAAAAGAATCGTGTGATTGCTGCATCAACTGCATCTCGACCTTGCACGTCAAACAATCTTCCAATGGGATTTGAGCTGCCAATGTGTGGTCTCTTGCGAGCATATTCTGTTGTTACATCTGTAGATGAGACATCCAATTTTGAATCTCTATTCTGACTCTGATTAGCCCCTGTTGTTGAAGCATGAGAGCTCATATTAGCAACTTTCTTTCTTGCTCCCTCACAACATCATACTGTTCCAGCTCATTTAAACAAGGCTCAACACCTACCACACCTATGTGAAGGAAATGAGCCTTCACCCTCATGTAAGAACCTTTCCATCTCAACGGACAAAGCTTACATTTGACCTCCGCTGATCCACTCGAACCCTTCGGCCCTGCAACACGATCAACATACTTCCACAGTGGATACAACCCTTGCTTTCCTCCGCCTGACATTCTACATGGAAAAACAAAAGAAAGTTGAAACATATTAGACGGTTAGTGTCAAACATTAAAGTTTAAACTCAATAGATAGCATATTATATTTTACAATTTTTTAATTATGCAAAGAAAAACAATTTAATTTTTTAAATAGCTTTATATTGCATAATCCATAGTAGTAAGTACTACATAGCTGTAAAAGTATAATTTTTTTAAAATTCAGATACTGTGTAACGCAGTAGTTTGGATATAAATTTATAATTTTTTAATTATTAAATTTTAATTTTTAATGTAATATATTATTTATAAATTATTATTTAAACATTTATATGACATGCATTCATATAAAATATTACTTTATAATTATAAATTATATAAGTCTTGAATCTCGTGATCGATATATAAACAATAACAATAACATTGAACAAACATTTAACAAACTAATATAATTTTATATATCGATTAAATAATAAATACTAAAGTCTAAAATTTAAATAAAGTTAAACATAGCGCCGTATTGATTCATACTTCAATTAAATTTTAATAAACATATCGCCTATCGAATATCCTATTAATATATTATGATATTATCCAGATTTTCATTGTTTTAAACTTTTAAACTTTTATATATGATATAATATATTCAATGTTCATATATCATATATCACCATCGGATTAATTTTTAAACGCAAAGTTTAAACCCTACCTCTGTTTCAAACTTTCGCGTTTTGTCTTCTCACTCTTCTGCACCGCGAAAACGTGAAAATGCCTTCTTCTCCACCACGAAAATGCGAAAATGTCATGCGAAAATGTCTTCCGCCTTTTGTCTTCTTCCACGAAAACGGCAACGCCTTCAGTCTTCTATGAAAATGAATCAGTCTTCCGCGAAAACGAATCAATCTTCACTCTTCAGTCTTCCGCAAAAAGCGAAAACGAATTAGAATAAAACAAAATATGAAGTCCGCGTTTTTTAGGGTTTTTTTGACGCATTTGCTAGCGCGATAATTTTTTTATAACTTTTTGTCTGTTTTTTTTTACGGCGCTGACGTGGCGTATCCAGGCCATGGGTACGTACCCTTGTCCGTACCGGGTACGAGATACGTGTACCACCCGGTACGCGTGCAACTATGGTAATATTATATTTACACAACATTGACAAAGCACATTTAGAAACACTTAAATAGTCAAAAATGAAAACAAAAAGGAATTTATATGCAAAATTTGAGGGTTTCTTAAAAAAGGTGGGAACAACCTACAAGTTATTAAATAACCCATGTTTTAAAAGTAGGTTATTATATAACCTGCACATTTTCCCATTTTTTTTCTGAGATTAACCAAATTTGACAGGTTTGCAAAAAATGGCATGGCAGTTTGAATTAGCACAGAGAGGTGCAAGGTGCCAATTCATTGCAGGCAAATGAGTACTTGAATCTTTTGTCGTTTTATGCTACCATAGACAGAGTACTATCAAGCATATAGGATTCAAGGTCTTTCTGCATGAAAATGTAATGTCCCCATTTTCGTGAGCGTCAACTATTAGAGGATTAGCCTATTTCCTGACCCTCATAGGCTAATGGAGTTGTTCAAAGGGTCCCAGTTGGCAGTTCAGTGAGTCAATTCCCTTCCGGAGGTCAGAAGTGTTCAGAATTGCTCTTCATTTGGGTCAGCTTGGTACATTTACTATTTATAGTAAGTCATTTATCCATCATTTCTATATTTGGCAGGGCACCTGGACCGGCTTCAGTTGCAATGATCACCCTTGACATCTTTGTAGCAGGTCAGGGGTTGATAGAGATGGACACTTACTATTTTTAGTGAAGCAATTGGGTGCATAGTGGACACAATGGTTGACTCCCAAGTTCAGACGAAATCGAGAAGTAACGAGTATTTATGGAGTTATGTTATTCTAATTATTAATAAAGTAATACTTATATTCAATGGGGCATGACCCTTCATTTAAGTGACTTAAAGTACAATTAATGATTTTAATATTTGAGGCACAATTATTGATGCACTTTATAAAGTCAAAAAGAAAATATAAAGTATGTTTTAAAATGATTATTAAAAACATTACTTTTGAGGGGCCATTTATTAAAGTATTCAATGAAGTTGAAAATAAAAGAATTTATATCATTTTAAAAGATTTAAAGCGCACATGAAGGAAATTGACCTCTAGAGGAAAATATAAAAGCCTTTTGAAAAGAAAAGAGAGGGCATTCACTCATTTTGATAATTGAAGACTTTAAAGTTTGTGCTTGTGCTCTTCTCATGGAGAAGTAAAAACCAGGGTTTGCTGGTTTTGGCATTGGAGAACGAAGATTCTTAATTGTTTTAGCATTCTGAGGTTGTGAAAGACCAGCTGAAGTTTGCCTGTGAGATTGGGCTTCATCCAGAAGTCAACATTGTGTTTCAGTGGAGATTATATAAAGGGTTTTAAAGAATATTTTATTGCTGATCAGAAGTTTGAGGATTAATTTTTGGAGAATATTTGTTGTTGGTTGTATGTCATTCTTCTTCAGCACATGGGGTTTATATTGTGCATACTGGGATCAATCATCTATAGAATTTACAAAGGGTTTTAAGCAGATTTTGTTGTTCTTTTTGGGGCGGCTAAGGGTCTGACATAAGGTTGCTGCATTTGTTTGTTGATGAATTCATCTGCTGCTGATATTCATCCTTTCAGAGGGTTTCAAGACATGTATTACCTGTGAGTTCATTAATTATAACTCATAGATTTTCTGGGTATTGTTGTTTTAGATAATAGGGGTTATTTAATGAATTGGGTTGTCATTATATCGAGAAAATTCTGAGTATTCAAGCTGGTATAACAATCTGGAATTTTCAGCTATGTATTTTCTACGCAATTTCAGTTTTGAGTTGGTAAAATTATTATTGCAATATCTTTAATTTGCTGCATTATATTGTTGTATCGAACATTGCAAATATATCAAAAAACATCAATTGCAGCATACCAAACCATAATAAATCAAACAGGAACTCAAATCAGCAAGTTCAGACATTGTTTGCTAAGTGTTTGACGAAATGTCAAGGCACTATTAAATTAGAAAATACAGTGGTAAAGTTAGAACCAGCAAGGGTTCATACAGTGGTATCAGAGCACTATCCTGCCATCCTGTGGGGGAGGCCTTTGCATCAAAAGAGTTGTATTCATCATGGGTAAGACAAGCATGGGTAAGGAAAGGTCAACAAAATCCATACAGGGTCTTATGCCAGAGCTCACTCGTGCTATACAAGCCTACAATAATGTTTGTCAGAATTATAATAGAAATATATCAGGGCTGCTACAACACCCAGAGATTTTGGATTCCTGGTTTTTGAAGAAAGAAAGAAAAAGCAAGTTCTAATTTAAATGACTTCAATTAGGCAAAAGAAACAATGGAAGAGAAGGTAGATGTGGAAGTTGAGCCTTTGCTTAGTGGGGCAGCTACTAATTCTTCTTACACACATGATGAAGGAGATCTTTCTCACAGATATGAGGTTATGCCTGATTTGTTGGTGGACAGCGACATTGAGTCTCATCATTTCCATGAGACAGGAGCCAGAGATCAAGATAACATTGATGAGATGGTATCCACCATGGATGGCCACCCTACATCAATTGGTAGACGTGAAGATGATAATGATACAAGTTCTGATTTTTATGACAGCAGTCCTATGTTTGAGCTTATTGATGGCATTGATGATAGGGCAAGCATGGAGGACGTTGTGGGTATCACTATGAGTTTTGACTCGCATGATGAGAGCGTTAGTTTTGAGGATTGCGTTGAAAATGCGAGTTCTCCTAATTCTGATTTTTATGACAGCAATGAGTCATGCTTGCAGCAGCATGAGATATCAGAGGGTTTACAGGTAGAGGATGTTGGTACTCTAGATTTGGGTATTAGTGATATTATTTATGGGGATGACTCAAGTTGTAGTGAGTCTGATTTGTCATATCAGACTTTAGGAAATGATTCAGAATTGTGATTGGTTGGTGATAGGTCCCAGGATCATGACTTTCAAGGACTTACAGTTGCATGGGTAGTGGAAGCATGCAAAGAGACTGATGTAGCAGCAGCTTCTACTTATTTAGACGAGCCATTTGTCGAAGTACCTAGCAGCAGTACCTCGGTCGTTGATGTGTGCGTAGATTATAGCGCACATGATGATATTGATCATGAGGTGAGCATTGTGGATACAAGTTTTTGTCACAGTGCGGTTTGTGGGTCAGAGAGCTTACATGGGGGTCAGGGTATTCAGAGACATCATGTGACCGGGCAGTTGAAGGTGAGTGATAGTCAGATTGCTACAACCTTAGAGCACTATGATGTTGCCTGCCAGATGTTAGTCGTATTTGGTTGGGGTGCTCTTATGTCAGATGAGCACAGTGATAGTGGTCTTTTCTTGACAGAGCTCCATTCACTTCAAGAAGCTATTTGTATAATGTAACATAATTACCTACGGTTATTGGGTGACAGAGATTACCTTCTCGAGTGGGGTTGCACTTGTTATGATGCATTGATGGGAAAGGAAGAGGAGGTAGATGAGCTCTCTCATGAGCTTGAGGTGACTACAAAGTTATTGGAGAGCACCCAGTTGGCTCTTCAGGAGTCCTAGTTACAGTTGGATGAGGTTACCGTGGAGTTGAGCCAAGCACAGCCTTCATCTACGGTTACAGTACAGCTTCCTACAGTGGCAGTTGGTGATGATTTGACATCCACGGGTTGTGGTGATAGTTGAAGTGGGGATGTGGCTACATCCATTACAGATACAGGTGCAGTAGTTTCAGATGGGATGAGTGCATATCTAGAGAGCAGCGGAGAACCACATGTTGCATCAGGTTCTCCCGTGATTACATCCACTGCAGGTGTTGTTTGGGATGAGTCAGATGACAAAGGTTATATTCAATACTATGACAGTCAGCGCTTGACCGAGGTGGGAGCTTTTTATCGTGACTGCATAGGGCGAAGTACTCATCACTATTTTTCTGATCCACACACAAAGGATCTGATGATGCATCGGTGTGGATTGGCTCCGAGGTTGTATCATCCTCTGGGGGATGAGTATTTTCCATCTGCAGTAAATGGGATCAATGGCTACAACTTGGATTACTTGCAAAGTCAACACATCCATGGGATCCTTGCAGAGGATGGAGATAGCGGTAGTGATACAAACACTTTCAGCTGTTCTTATCTCCCTACTACAAATGGGTGAGTTCAGTGTGCTTTGGGACCTGAGTGATGATCAGGGATAGAACTGCAGTTTGGGTGGGTCCCAATGATTGGCTTCACCACTTTGGGTAGGGTGAAGTTGGGTTCAGAGTTGAGCAGCAGGAGTCTCAGGATGTTCCTTTTGGCAAGCTTTTGTTCAGAGTTTGGGATCCTTCTAGTGCATCAAGATTTCAGACAGGGCTCGCTGAGGAGTTTTGGGATGTGTACATAGTGTCGAGTACATATGGTTTTCATTTTGATCCTCATGTGCATGACCTCTTTCAGGTGCACAGTTCAGTTGTGTATGTGTTGGACAATGTGCATGACAGCTCACCTTGTGCAATTTCGGAAAGCAAGCTTTGTCTGCCTTTCAAGTTGCTCCCATGAGATATTCACTCCTACGACATCTACCATCGGGTTCGATTCAGTTTGGCAGGTTCTGTCAATTGTACTGGTGATGATGTTACAGGAGCTAGTTGGTGATCACAGGGACATTACACGATTCTACCATTGGGATCCGGGTAAACTGGTTTGTTTTTTGTTTCTGAGATTGCTTGGGGACAAGCAATTTCAGGAAGGGCGGACTATAATGTCCCCATTTTCGTGAACGTCAACTTTTAGAGTATTAGCCTATTTCCTGACCCTCATAGGCTAATGGAGTTATTCAGTGGGTCCCAGTTGGCAGTTCAGTGGGTCAATTCCCTTCCGGAGGTCAGAAGTGTTCAGAATTGCTCTTCATTTGGTTCAGTTTGGTATACTTACTATTTATAGTAAGTCATTTATCTATCATTTCTATATTTGGCAGGATACCTGGACCGGCTTCAGTTGCAGTGATCACCCTTGACATCTTTGTTGATCATGTATTCAGGGATTTACTAATTATAGTAGGTCAGGGGTTGATAGAGATGGACCCTTACTATTTTTAGTAAGGCAATTGGGTGCATAGTGGACACAATGGTTGACTCCCTAGTTCAGACGAAATCAAGAAATAACGAGTATTTATGGAGTTATGTTATTCTAATTATTAAAAAAGTAATATTTTATTAATAATTAATCTTTGAAGGCTTAATATAAAGTTTTATGTGCACTTTATATTCAATGGGCCCATGACCCTTCATTTAAGTGACTTAAAGGGCAATTAATGATTTTAATATTTGAGGCACATTTATTGATGCGCTTTATAAAGTCAAAAAGAAAATATAAAGTATGTTTTAAAATGATTATTAAAAACATTACTTTTGAGGGGTCATTTATTAAAGTATTCAATGAAGTTGAAAATAAAAGAATTTATATCATTTTAAAAGATTTAAAGTGCACATTAAGGAAATTGACCTCTTGGGGAAAATATAAAAGGCTTTTAAAAAGAAAAGAGAGGGCATTCACTCATTTTGATAATTGAAGACTTTGAAGTTTGTGCTTGTGCTCTTCTCATGGAGAAGTAAAAACCAGGGTTTGCTGGTTTTGGCATTGAAGAACGAAGATTCTTAATTGTTTTAGCATTCTGAGGCTGTGAAAGACCAGCTAAAGTTTGCCTCTGAGATTGGCTCCATCCAGAAGTCAACATTGTGTTTCACTGGAGATTATATCAAGGGTTTTAAAGAATAATATATTGCTGATCAGAAGTTTGAGGATTAATTTTTGGAAAATATTTGTTGTTGGTTGTATCATAGTAGCATTAATCAGGAAAAAATCCCGATTATACCCGATTAATCAGGAATCAGGACCTCCGACGATTTTTTCCCCCAAAATCGAATTAATTGGTCAACGATTTTCAGGAAAATGGTCAACAATTTTTTATGAAAAAATCGCGATCAAATCAAGAAAAACTCAAGATTAATCTGGAAAAAAACGGCACAAAAACAGCGCCAAAAAAAAACCATTTATTGCGTCGCGCAAGTCTGTTTCCCAGTCTTTTTCGTCGCCAGTTTGCACAAGGTTTAGCAATGTGTTTAAGTGATGGGATTCGCAGTGTGTTGAGTGGTGGGTTTCGCAATCACCAGTGGGTTTGGCAGAACGCGTGGGCTTGAAGAACGCGTGTGTTTCGCAGTGTGTTTTGAAGAACGTGTGGGCTTGAATTTTGAAATCTCTCTTCAACTCAAACCCCGAATTTGAGCTTGCCAAGCAAGCAAATACCTTTCATTGGCCCTTTGCAGAGCAAGCCCGCAGGGAATTTCTAGGTATTTTTCATTTCCTGTTTGTCTTAGAGAAAGCCCGCACAAAATAGTATTAAAATATATATTCATTTTCTATAGTTTTTATGATATCTTTACAGTAAATTAAATATGGAAATTAATTTTTCATATACTATTCATTCATTAAATATATACAGTAAATAGATATGGAAATATATTTCTATACAATTTATTCATTTTTATATAGTAAATTTTCATATATAACTGTATAATATATAATATATAAATTAAATTATATAATATATATATACTGTATAGAAAATATATTATATAATACTGTATAATATAATATAATATACTGTATATAATTTTATTTCATATATAAAATTTATTGTATAGAAAATCAAAATAACTGTATATACTTAATGAAAATTTTCTTATATCTGTATAATATATAATATATATCTGAAAATTTAATATTCTGTATAATGTATAATATATACAGTAGTAAATTTTCATATACTACTTATTCATTAAATATATACAGTAATTTTCATACTTACTGTAAATTTCTATATATAACTGTATATTAAAAAATTTATATAAATAGTATTAAAAATTTGTGTATAGATAATTCTTTATTCAGCAATATGTATAAATGTATAAATTTTCTGTGAATTTTCTGTATATGTATTCTGTATGTTGTTTTATGCATATTTTAAAAATATAAATAAATTGTATATGTATTAAAATCATGGAAGAGTTCAACTTTCCTAATAGTGTTCTTGAAGGAGTTAGGTCAGGGACTTTCCAAGCAGAAGCATCAGCAGGGCCTCCTACCCCCTAGCATGCCAATGGCTACATTTCAGTTTTTGAAACTTTGTACTTAGTTTATAAGTTGACTATATACAAAGTCACAAATTATATTGTAATTGACATTTTGATAATTGTCTCCATCTAGTTATCTTTTGTGCTATTGTGGTATGTTTTGTGCAATGTAATAAGCAATATGGATATAAATGATGAAAATCTATTCTCTACAATTTACTTGTTCAACTCTATAATTTATTTTCTGTCAATATATTTATGATGTCGAAATGCCCTATAATTTTAAAAAAAAATCATTTTTGACTGTTTTTCTTCAAGTTTTTACGTTTGTTTGTAAATCCAATTTTTTCCCAATTTTTTACCAATTTTTTCAAAAAATCCTACTCCTCTAGTTTGCCGATTTTTACCCAAAACAATTTATGCTACTATGGGTTGTATGTCATTCTTCTTCAGCATGTGGGGTTTATATTGTGCATACTAGGAGCAATCATCTATAGAATTTACAAAGGGTTTTAAGCAGATTTTGTTGTTCTTTTTGGGGCGGCTAAGGGTCTGATAGAAGGTTGCTGCATTTGTTTGTTGAAGAATTCATCTGCTGCTTATATTCATATCCTTTTAGAGGGTTTCGGGACATGTATTACCTGTGAGTTCATTAATTATAACTCACAGATTTTCTGGGTATTGTTGTTTTAGATGATAGGGGTTATTTAATGAACTGGGTTGTCATTATATTGAGAAAATTCTGAGTATTCAAGCTGGTATAAAAATCTGGAATTTTCCGCTGTGTATTTTCTATGCAATTTCAGTTTTGAGTTGGAAAAATTATTATTGCAATATCTTTAATTTGCTGCATTATATCATTGTATCGAACATTGCAAATATATCAAAAAACATCAATTGTGGCATACCAAACCATAACAAATCAAACAGGAACTCAAATTAGCAAGTTCAGACATTGTTTGCTAAGTGTTTGACGAAATGTCAAGGCACTATTAAATCAGAAAATACAGTGGTAAAGTTAGAACCAGTAGGGGTTCTTATAGAAAACTCTACTTAATTTTTATTCCTATATTTTGGTGAACGGTTATAGCACCCCAGTCTAACCACGGTCACTTCATCATTTTAATAATACAAATGGTTATAGTGTCATACTAAGGATGATATACAATTAGAAAATGATCTAGTCGCCAGAAAATTGTATCAAGATCCTCTAGGAATTTACTTTGTCTTGCTGCCTTACAAACATGATTTACATAAAACTTCAAAACTAAGGACAAGTGTGCTTCAGATAAGAATATTCAAAGCTCCTTAAGGTTGCTCCCATTGTATGGAGAATTTATAATTTGCAGAACTTAATCTCTGTATAATTTAAATATAATTTTCCAAACAAGTTTTCTCATTCTTTGATCTGTAAACTTCTTTTTGACTATCCATTGCATGTTACTGTCTTGCAATATGTTTGCTACGGGAAAATTTTGTCTTTGTGCTCAATTTGACTTTGTTAGTATCTCATCCATATTTCCTAATCTTTTTAAACTTTTAGGGGGTGTAGATGGTATGAGTAATGACAGATCTGTAAATTGGATCATAGAAGTTGTAAACAGGCCCCTTCAATCAAGAAGAAACCTGAAATGCCTTAGAAACATGAATTTGTCCAATTGAACAGTATTACAAAGCATAGGTGTAATGTCCCCTCACTAGTAACGTCTTTTTTACATTTAAAATAGATTGCTAAGTCTGCGTTAATAAATGATCTCTGAGACTTAGGCGATAAGTAAATAAAAGGAGATGTTAAATTAATGACAGATCTGTAAATTGGATCATAGAAGTTGTAAACAGGCCCCTTCAATCAAGAAGAAACCTGAAATGCCTTAGATACGTGAATTTGTCCAATTGAACAGTATTACAAAGCATAGGTGTAATGTCCCCTCACTAGTAATGTCTTTTTTACATTTAAAATAGATTGCTAAGTCTGCGTTAATAAATGATCTCTGAGACTTAGGTGATAAGTAAATAAAAGGAGATGTTAAATTAATTAGTTTTCACTTAAGTGTTCCTATATTTCAGTCATGGACATGGGGACCATTTCAAGTAGCAATCAATTTGATTTTCTTTCTATTTGCTGAGTTTATCTTCTAAGCCAGTCGGTTGCTTTCTTGACTTGGCGATTGGGAGTGCAAATTAGAAGTTTCCCATCGAGTGGTCTCTCAATTTAGAAGAATGAGAAAATCTGCTTTTTGCCGGAGTCTATATGAAGGTCCGCATGTCATGAAGAGGCATCTTATGCACTCTGTTTGTTATTTTCTTTCTCTCCAATCTGGCATTCAAGCAGGACGAGATCCCTGCCATCAGCAGTTCTGGACGTAGCCCCAGGTCTGCAACAGCATTCAGTTTTATCCAGGAGACAATAAATTTATTCAAGGGTCCTATCGCTGAAGCTGAAGTTGATCATTTTGGCGGTTAGAAGCAAGATAGATAGTCTGATGGGTATAACTGCTTCAACCAGTTAGAAACCCTACAGCACTTAACACAGAGGCTATTATTGTAGCTATTTCAGACCAGCTGTCATCAACAGGACGAGATCGAACAGACAAGCCTTTTCCAGTATCTGGTTCATAATAGCTTGTCACAGGTTGTCACTTGAACCTGATATCATGTTGGTACGCCTTGTGTTAAATACATGAAATATTAATATAGTTCTGATTAAAGTACTGTCAGATAGACTTCGTATTGAGAATCCGTGTTGCATGTTAAAAAACATCCTTTTGATCTTTCTGAAATTTGCGAAAAATTTATGGAATGGAATATCCCTGGACTTGGTTGTTTGTTTAATTTTGCAATAATCTATAGCAAGGAATATTTCAATAAGGGACTATGATGAAGTCAGAAGAATGCCTGAGGTGGTCTGAGCTATCTTAGATAACCTTCCAAAACAAGTTGCGGACCTCATAATGACCCTAGTTTGGTGAATTCGCCGATTTCAACAGGCAGCAATAGCATCATCTACCACAGAAATTTCACCTCTACCATGACGATTTAGTCATGACAACAGCAAAAACAGAATCTCCTATTAGGGGTGGCAATTTTGCCACTTCACAAACAGGATGTTGAATCATTTGATCTTGCCTTCTGGACGTTTGGTCTTCCATTTTCAATGTGGGGGACATTAAAAAAAGGCATGTGAAGACTGTCGGAAGGGTTATCTTGTCAGATTCTTCATTCCATGTTCATCTTGGTGAAAAAACATGACAGAGTGAGGTTTTTGGAGGTGTAGACATAGTTGCAGGTATTTGAAGCTAGCAACTTACTGCCATAGAGTTCTGTAAAATTCGTAGAGGCATTGTAATGCCTAAGTAACATGGTTTTGAAAGTAGTATGTGAATCGATGCTCGCTCTTGCTAGTGTTTTCCCACATTGTAGGGTATATCCAGGGTAAACCATTATGTTGCAGTCTTCTTGTGACTTGTGTGTGACTTTTTGCATGTTTTACCACTTTAGGAGTTCCTTCCAAGCTTAGCAATTTGTATAAACATTTCTACCTATATGAGATACCTATTACAGGTAGTTTAAGAATTTTATTCGAATGTTTGAGAGTTGACAGAGAATCCATTAGTTGATGACTATGTAAGTGGAACATCCACCTTAGTTCATAAATCAATGGCTAGGGTAATGTAATGCTGTATACTACAAGTCTAGCCTTCACCTTAGCAAGTCCCCGATTTGTATGTACGTAGTGTTCAGAAGACAAAGGCCACATGAAAACTTACTAATTTCTGCACAAGTTACCCTGATGGTAGACCTAAGTTTACTGGCATCACCTATGTATAGGATTATTGCCTTAATATTGTTCCATAAGTCCTTTTAAGGTAAGAAAGGCCTTAGAGGGAAATATAAATATAGCCATAAATACAGACCAGCTCAATTAAATAAAAAGTAGCTTGTTATATAAAACATTATCCATCAAGAGTGGATAAAGTGCCATAGATATTTATTAGATAGTATCAGTAGATAACCTATGCTCAATATGTGTATGCTCTCATGTCAATGTTAATGATCTCCTGCCCGTGGGTGGAAGATATGTTTATAACTGTTGAGGAAAATTTAAACTCATAAAACTGTTTGATTCTTTGGCTTGTGAGGTCCTGGGAATCATCAACGGCAATTATAGTTAAGCACAGAAAACAGCATACGAAAACAGCAATTGAATAAAACCAAAATTACTGCAGATAAAGCAAATAGGAAAGGCAAAAAATGTCCAGAACCTGGACAACTCTATAAAGCTTATATTTTGACAGAAAACTTTGATACAGGTTGCATTAAATAGTATATTCATCATGTTAAAGCGTGAAAAGAAAGTTGAATCTAAAGAAAGTTGAGAGTTGAGACTGATTGCTTTAATGCTCTTACTGAATCTTATCAAACTGAATTGTATCTTTATCATATATTTTGTATAGTTAAAACAGTAAATATATATATTAATAAAAGTTAAAATGAGTACATCAAAACCAGAGGCCTTATTATCAAGATTCAAGAGCATAGTTCTATATCTCAGAGAGAACTTGCAAGTTGAATAGATAGGCAAGTTTAATAATATATCATTCAAGATGGCAAGAAACCCAGATGTACATCAAAGCCAGAGACCCTTTTAAAAATAGCAGAGTTTCAAATCTCAGAGAGAAGTAGCAAGTTGAACATATAGGCAAGTTTAGTAATATACCAGTTAATATGGCAACCACCCCAGATTGGGATGCATTGGCAAATGCATTAACTGTTATCAGTGCATGGTTTATGATGCCAATTCCAAATGATTTCAATGGCCTATTGCTAAAGGAATCCATAAAAAAAATAAAAAGTTAATAGTAGAAGACCAAAAGAGAATATGGCCAAAAAAGGGCTGCAGCATTTGATCTGATAGGTGGATAGAGGGTAGAGACTTGCAATAGGTTGAAAGAAACTTTTCTAGTGGCACGTAGGTGTTCTTTTAGTCCGTAGATGCCTCCCACAAAGCCAAGAATGCAAAGACTTTGTTCAATTTGTTTGAGACAAGAGGTGGGGGGAGAGAAGGTTTTTCAAGCTATACCAACACAGGAAAATATGTGGCTATAGGTTGACCTCATCAAGAGAGGCATGCAACCATATTTTAGAGCCCTTGTGCTGCTTAGTGAATTAATATAATGCTTGAGGACAATGGGAAGATTGGATGAAACAAAAATGTCATTGAAGATGCAAAAAAATTTAAAAAATAATTTACAACCACAATCAAGTGCTTAGCTTGACAAGAAAGTGTGCCAAAGAAAAGAAGTTCACACAATTTGCCATAAGCTTTATCACATTGCCATAAGCTTTATCATATAAGGTTTTCACACCATTAGCCCATTGCAAATGGCGACCCCCTCTTTTCACTTGGTAGTTAGGTAGTTGTCCCAGGTAGTCCTAGTTTAGTGGCAATTTTCAAGTCTCCGAGTCTTAGAGATGAGTTTGAGCAACTTTGGCTCGCTAGGTTATCAAGTTAGTCAGGGATATGAGTAAGAGTTGGGCCAAGCTAGTCAAGGAGGTGGAATTAAAGTCAAGAGATTTGTGATGAAATAAATTAGAATCCTTGGAAAATCCTTGTTCTAGTATTAAATTTACCTTGGAAAGACGAGAAAAGCTATGGAAGAGAACACCGATTGAGGCATGTTGATTCCTGAAATTTGGCCGAGGATGAAATTTTTTAAAATCTCCCAAAATTTAAAATCTTCATTATAACTCCTATGAATCTGAAACCACTCTCAAACATCCTAACAGTATTTATATAAAATATAGCTTAAAGTATAAGAAAGGAAAATGTTATATTTTATATAAAAAATAATGTTATATTTTGTATAAAAAAATCTGCCCTCCAAGCAGCACCTAGGAAAATTTTGGATGGACCACTTGGTTGAGCCTAAGGCAGATCGGAATTCCGACCTCCTTGGGGCTCAGGAGCCCAAGTGAGGGTGATAAGATAAGATAAATTATTAATGTCCAACAAGAGACCACAAGTGGGCCTAAGGGACTGAGAGTACAACAGAGAGCCCAGAAGGCAGCAGGACAACCAAACGGTGTCCGAGAAAAGAGAAACCAACAGAAAAAGAAACAGCAACAAGAGCCAGAAAGGAGAAGAAACCGCGAAACCACCAAACATCTAATGGTTTCCGGACACCGAAAAGTAGCTCAAGATCGATGGATAACTATCCATGAGGGGAGGAGTCTGAGTCAGAGTGTCTCTGGGAGAGGAGGGAGTCCGCTGCCGCTGATGGGGCTGTAAGAGCAAGTGATCTCTGCGATGTCTAACCAATCTGGAGTGAGGGACAGTGGAAGGACTCTCAGGCCTCTTGATTCCTCTAGGGGAGGAAACTGGAGCAAAGGAGGTGATCCGCTGGCAAAGGGACGTAGAGCCCAGGGGAGAGAGCACCTGTAAAGTTGAACCACGGAAACAGAAGGCCTCCTGGAGAGGGTGAAATTCCAATCTCTCTTGGGCTCTTGAGTCGACACTTACGAAAATTTTGGATGGACCACTTGGTTGAGCCCAAGGATGGTCGGAATTCCGACCTTCTTGGGGCTTAGGAGCCCAAGTGAGAGCGGAATTCCACCCTCCATGGGGCTCAGACGCCCAAGAGAGGGCGGGAATTCCACCTTCCATGGGGCTCCATATCCTACTCATCCCTTGGCCAACCATCCAGCCCTTTCAAGCGTTAACACCTGTAATTCGAAGTATGAGAGAAGCCAATAAGCTGGATTAAGGCACAATACAAGTTGTTGATGACGAATGTTGAGAGAAACCAATTTGTTTGCTGAAACATGACATGTGGAGAAAGTGAATTTGTTGATAAAAGTTGGAGAAGTAAAAGATGAAGGCAAGTATAAGCATAAAAAATGGAATTAATACTTAGCATTTTGAGGGAAGACAAACTTGGGCAGAGCCCAAGAGAAGGTGGAAATCCGACCTCCTAAGGACTCAGGAGCACAAGAGAATGCAGAAATCTAACCTCCTTGGAGCTCCATAGCCCAATCACCCCTTGGACAACCTTTCAGCCTATCAAACTTTAGCACTTGCAATTCAAAGCATGAGGAGAAATTCTAAGTTCACAATTTGAAAATTGAGAGAAGTCGGGTATAAATCTGAAGATGCCCATGAAGTGGAATGAAGAAATTGAGTTGGAATATCATGCGTTTTAAGTCAAAATTTGGAAAATAAATGGCAAATGAGTGGAAATTTGAGGAAAATCTCAAAATGTTTGATGCAAGTTCAAACTCGTCTTAGGCAAAGAGCCCCAAGAGAGGGTGGAAATCCAACCTCCTTGGGATCTTGAGCCCAAGAGAGGTCGGAATTTTGCCCTCTCGGGCTCTATTATTTTTGGCGCTCAAACATAAAATCAATTGCATGCCTTGTAAAATTGATGAACGCAATTCCAATCCAATTATGCAATGTCGGCCTGGGTAATAAAATCCAATGATTAAATGCAAAAGTGTCAAAGGCGAGCTTTCAAGTGCAAACCATTTTTTTCAATTGCAGATCCAAAAGTTGTCCAGTGCAGATCTGAACTAAGAAGAAGACGAAATCATCAATGAAAATCAATCAAAGTTAAATCAAATTTGAAAGGAAAAGAAAAATGAATTTAAAATTGTTAATGCTTGGCTGTTGTTAAAAGTGTTTGAATTTCTTTCGTCCAAGTATCATGCTAAAACCATGTAATTTGGAAAGGTTGTTTTATCATGACAATGATTTAATCTTCTCTTATTTATCATTTTACAAACTTAATGTAATCGTTCCTTTTGTTTTGGAAGGCTGAAGCGAGGAATCGAAATGCTCAAGAACATGGAGGAATTATGGCAAAGTACAATATGAAGACTTCAAGTATCAACAAGTTGCAAGTGATTCATCAAGAGGACAAGTGAGATGGTATTCGAGATAGAGGTCAAGGCATCAAAAGCGACACCAAGATTTCATGTACAAGCAAGTTCAAGGTCACGCCAATGAGAAGATTTCCGAATTTCAAAGATGGAGAAGTGGAATTAAAGAAAGGATTGCAAAATAAAAATGCTGATGTGGCGCCTATCCATTTCCAACCAATCAGAAAATTCAAGTTTGCACATGTCAAAGACCAATCAATCAAATCATGCCAAATGTACATGTGGAAGGCATTTAGTGCCTATACCTAACCTCTTCTCTGATTGATCAATAAAAGCTTTGTAATTTTCTTATTGGCCCACGAGGTGGTGTCTTCATGTAATTGATCAAGCATTTAATGCTTGTAGTTGTTAGTTGGATTAGGGGTTTGTTGACTAAATATCGGCCTTTGATCTTGAATTTTTATCTTGGCCCTTCATCTTAATTGAAGAACTATAAAAGGTCGAGGCCTTCTCATTTGTAACTCATTAGATTAGAGGTAGAGTAGAGTAGAGTAGGGGAGGAACTTGGAGAAATTGTTGTCGTAATACTATCGAAGTAATTGCTAATTCATTGTTGGTATTCATGGTGGATTACTTGTGTTGCTTTGGAGTATTGCATGGTTTCTACATTTCCTCACTTAGAGCAGATTTTATTTCATGTTGGTTAAAAGTAGTGTTTAGTTGAATGGAAGATATTTTGAATGCATTTTTGTTGAACTCGCTTAGGCCAAACCACTAGCTGCTTGTTGATTGTAAGTTTGTCTTGCGTGGTCAAGTGGCATGTTTATGAGCTTTACTTCAATTATTGCTTGCACATTGATATGCATTGATGAATAGTGTTAATGGAACGGTGATAGTTTGAACATCTTACATCTACCTTAGGAGATCACACTAGCTTGGTTGAAGTCAATGGCTAGACTATGTCTTGTAGAGTTACAAAGGCATTCATCATCTCTTGCATTCTAGGAGTATAATAGCTTTCTAAACCCATAATCTCTGCAGTTTGTTTGGCTGGAAGTGTTTGAAGTTGTTGATATCTATTGATTGAACAATGTAAGTCCCTTTGTGATACCAACATATCACATCATTACAACTGAGTGAAAGTCCACAATAAGAAGGAACCTTGAGGTATCCACACAATCCAGATACATTGTTTACCATATGAGCATCCTTATTCAAGAGAGAGTTGGAGATTTGGTATTTCACGTGGAATGCTAAGTATTCGATTTTACATGTCGTGGCAAAAAACTCACATCAACACTACCTTCTCTCAAATAGATGGTTGTGAAACGTCAAGGATTGGAGTCTCTGTATTGCATAAGGTAGGAGAGAAGGTTGTTAGGACCAATCCCGAGACTTGCATAGACTCGGGGAGTTACGGGTCGAGTCGCCCTCGGCATCTCCCAGAGACCCAGTCTCGAACTCAACCAAGTCTCGGTGAGACTTGCTGAGTCTCGAGGATTCGCCAGACTCCCCGAGTCTGGGCGAGTCCTGTCACCTACACTTGACCAACCTCTATTTTTTTAAAAGTTTAAATTTAATATGTTTTTTTGGTTTATGACATGCCCCCAAAATAAACATGAAATATAACATTTAACTCTCCATCTTTCTCTTCAAGGTAGTCATAATCTCTTCATCAGAATATATACATGTGTAGTGTCGTAAATTGTATCCCTATACGATTTCTTGCTCACATGGGTCCTATTTAAGCAAGTGTAACCTCCCTCATATGTTTCCACTTATCACACCTCAATTTCGCGCATATTTCATGCATTCGAATACCAAATTGTACCCCCGATCCAAATTTGAGCTTGTATTGGGCAGTCAAGGGCAACTAGGTGGCTCAAGGGTGAGTTGGATCACCCCTAATCCCGAAAAATAGCCCCAAATTTGAATCAAGCAACAAATATTTTGTTTTGGAGGGATTCCTAAATCCATATCAGTCTCCTTCGAGTTTTGCACCTCGAAATGGCTAGGAGAGTTATATAAACACGGCTACCTCCCTCATTTTGGCATCCATCACAAGCAAGCAAGGTGAATCCATTCATTCAATCAAGCATTCATTCAAGGAGCAAAAAGAAGAATTCAAGCAATTCAAGCATTCAAGGCATTTCATCCCACCATATTCTTCATTGTGGCAAGCTTCAACAACCTTCATGCAAGCATGTCTTTTATGATCTCATTTTAGGTTTTTATGGAGTCATGTTATTGCATCAACACACTTATGATCCCATTCCAAGAGCATTTGCATCATCAAGGTATAAGACATCTTGCTTCTCAGATCTGGCCTCTACTACATATTAGCACACTTTCCTTTCAAGTACATTAAAATTCAATTTCATGGTTGATTCAAAAATCGTGGTTTGACTTAGGCAAAGCCTTGTCTACAACCCTTTTCCCTCTTTTTTTTTGTGTGGCCAATAGGTGGGGCCCATGCAGAAGGAGCTACAGAAAGATTAGATCAAGAGCTATAGTTTGCAGGTTGTTTCATTGAAAAGCACTAGGTCAAAGGGGAGTTGACTCACCCCTGACCCTCCAAGTTGCCCCTAACCTCCTGTTTTGGGCTGAAATTCAGTTTGCAAGGTGGTCATTGTTTCTGCTTCCTAGATCCTGTCAAGAAATTGGTTTCTCAATCCACAATCTATCTATACACGCAAAAAGCTCCTTTCTCTCTCCATTTGGCCTTAGATCTTGCATTCTTCAATTTCACTTGCATAGTCATCTTCCATAACAGCAAAGGATCACTGCATCCACTCAGCGCTTGAGCCTCCTTGAGCCTAGTGGATCATCTTCCTTCCAATGTATGAGAAGAGATAGGTTTGAGCTTCCTAGTTTGTCGACACATCCTAGTGAATACCCATACCATCAAACCTATTTTCTTTCATTACATTACGGTGAACCCGACCCATTTTACATTTCTGATTTGGATGTCTACATATGATTTGGGTGTCTTTAATTTCACAATGGAATTCACTAAATCGGATTGGTTTTCTATTTCACATGTGATTACATTGCATTTTAGATATATTATCAAAACCATGTGGTAGATAATGGCTTTTTTCATTTCATGTTGCTTGTTTTCATTTGTAGTACTCTTGCATATGGCATCATGAGAATTTCAAACATATTTCCTTCTTGCAAATCATTTCTCAAGGCTTTTATTCATGTTGCATGTGGCTTCATAATAATGTCCTTAATAAAATGCATGGAATATGTAGCTTTCATAAGAGTCTTTGTAAAAAATGATAATCCTAAAGATGACATTGATATGAACAACATTAGTACTTCTCCTAGGTTGTCTTTTGCCAATGAGGATAGAGTTCATTCTCCTAACAATACCGCATTAGAGAGTAATAGATCCTCTCCTCCTAAAGATGCCTTAGTGAAAGAGACTAAGCATGCTCATTTAAGTAGTTCTTTTGTAATGAGCCCAACCTGGCTCTGCTGATAATTCAATTTGATTTTGCACAAAGATAACAATTTCTAGCAAGAACTCCTTTATTTAAATATTCAAATCCAATTTGACATTTCTCAGCCAACCATACACAATTATTTCAAATGCTTATTTGGTGAAATTCGGAAATTACATTCAACGAATTTATTCAAACACAAATTTCAGATTGACTAACTTAATTAATGCTTCAACAAAATCCAATGCATAAAGAACTTGTTATTAGTTTCTGCAACCACGTCAGCTAGTAATGGCGGCTGCTGAAACTCTTTATTTTTTCCATGTGCCAAGATGACTGGACTCTAGCGTCGACAGCCAACCGTTGACTTCCCCCTTGCGATTTGCAGTCACCACGTGATACAGGGAAAGAAGTTCGTGGTCAAGGAGGGCTCACGCGAATGGTAGAAGGTTGACGTCTTCCAACAAGTTGCCACCCCAGCCAATTATAACCTCTGCCGCCAATGACAGATCCACGGCAGACTGAAATCCTGGTTCCACATTCAATTTGCAACGTCCACAATTTACCAATCAACCTCCAATAAAATGGTTCAATTCACAGTCTATAAACTCTCCAATCAAATTCTGGAATGATGCCACCTTTTCCAGTAATCAAAATCGACCTCTTCAAGCAGGTCTCAGTTCAATGACAAATTCAATTTCAGAATTAATTGCACTCTCAGTGTGCCAATTAATTATCCACAAAACTCCTCAGATAATAATCTCCAGAAGTAAGTCAAT
>MU227381.1:2566745-2601693 GCA_018584345.1 Thuja plicata | reverse complement strand
TCTAAAACATTATTATAATAAAGTATTATAACAATATGACTTTAATTATTAATTAATAATTAATTAATTAATAAATATGAGCTCGTGCAATAAATCCAACATCCGCTGCAGGTGACGACTAACTGCCAGAGCCACCCACTGCACTGCCAAAAATGGCAACTGCCAAAAATAGACTTACTAAAAATAGTAAGTCCACACTTACTAAAAATAGCAAGTCTGCCAACTGGGACCCTCAAAACCAGGCGTCAACTCACGAGGGTCACAATAATGAGCTGGCAAAGCCACTACCAATACCTGCTAAAATTGGGGACATCACATCTTTAGACCCTCTTCCTTCTCCTATGTCTTACCATCTTTATCAAAACATTTTCAATCAAGATGATGCTATGCATTTCCTTTGTGATTTATCTCCTAACATGAAATTAAGAAAAGATGAAGAGCTAGACAAGCCTTCCTCTTCCCAGCATAAAAAGGATGTGAGAAGTGATGATAAGATTCCAAATCTTCCTCAAGAGATCAATCCTCCCACTATCAACTTACATGCATAAATCTCAAGATGAAAGTCTTCCACCTTTTCAATTAAAAGCTTATTATAATGTAGGATATGACATTACTTCTCAACAAGGATATAGTGGACAAGGTTTTGGCATTAAAGAACAAGGAATAAAGGTCCCTATAGATCCTCCTACACAAGTCCCTAGAAAGGTTATAAGATTTATACCTCGAGCCAGCATTGCTCCTTCCTCAAATCCTATTGCTCCTTCCTCACCTAAATCTCCTTCTTTATGAATTCTTTTGCCAACACAAGTAGATGTCAAAATGCCTTAAGATGATAGTTTGGCCTTGGCTAAGAGAATCTTTTGGAGGCTTAAATATGATACCAAAATCGATTTCCTTTTCGTCATTTTCTAAAAAATCAAAAATCTTATAATGGTAACTAGCATTGTCTTTTTAATCGTAGCAATACACATTCTCTTGCTAATTGTATTGAATTTAGACAATTTGTTCAAGATCTAGTAGATAGATGTCTTATTTGTTTAACAACAGATCTTATACTTTTTCTTGATATTAAAAATGTGCACTAGCATTCCCTTCACCTATTATGTTGTTCCACACCATGTAATCTTAGTGGTCTACCTTATTAGGGGCTCTTTGCTTTACATGGTGCTATGCTTTCATATTCATTTTTTCTTTGGAGCAACATAATAAGTCTCATTTCCTTGTCTCCATGATTAGGGGGCAAGGGTTCTCTCTTTAATTTCCTATCTTTCATAAGGATCCATCCTTCCCTTTGTTGACTTGTATTGTTTATAATATGATGTCCTTCCTTGCATGAACTTGTTTGTTCTACATGAGGATTTTCTCTTTTTCAGGAGATTTACATCCTTGTGTACAACATCTTCCTTGCGTGGAAGTGTATGTCTATTATAAATGATCTATCACTTAGGGTACATATGTGTTATCCTTTTCCTTCCCTTCACGCTTGGGGGGCAAGGGGTTCCATTTCTCAAACTGTTACCCTTTCTAAGGATCCACTTTCCTTGGTGAGTGGTGTTTGTTTATTATGTGATATCCTTTCTTACATGGAATTGTTTGTTTAATCAAGGATTCTCTCTTATGCAAGAGGTGTCTATCCTTTATCACAACCTCTTCTTTTTTTGTGATTGCATGTCCATCATAAACAAATCCCTTACTTAGAGGCTTAAAGTGTGTCATCCTTCGTTAAGAATCCTTTTTTTACCTAGCAATAGGGGAAAAAGGTGAACTCTTGTTCTCCTTCCCCTCTTTCGGTCAACGATGTTAGTTTTGTTCAAAATCTCCTCTTGGAGGTAGATGTCTTGAAGCAAAGATCTCTTCCTCTTAAGGATCCCTGTGCACTTGTTGCAAGATATCTTTTTAACAACTATCACTCCTTTGGCTTAAAAGAGTTATGCCTCTTTGGCTAGGGTTGCATGTAAATTGTTGCCTAAAGGATATCTCCTTGGTGATGAAGGTGGGTATCCTTGTTCTGCTTTTCCTTAAGATGTCATCATAGCTCTATATTGCCATCTTAAGAGAGGGGCATATATGCGGCCCCCTTGTGTATTATATTGTGGTTTTACTTGGAAACAATGCTTTCTTCGGTCATCCTTTTTGCACCATTTTAGTCTATTACTTGGAGACAATGCTTTCCTTGGTTATCTTTTTGCACTATTTTTTAGCGGATTTCCTTGGAGACAATGCTATCCTTGTTTATCCTTTTGCAAATTTACTTGGAGACAATGTTTTCCTTGGTTATCTTTTTGCACCACTTTTAGCAGATTTCCTTGGAGACAATGCTTTCCTTGGTTGTCTTTTTGCACCGATATGAAGAAGTTCCTTGGATACAACGCTTTCCTTGGATAATCCTTTTGGCAGATTTCCTTAAATACAATGCTTTGTTTGGTTATCCTTGAGACAGGTTGACTAGCATAACACAACTTGCTAGACCATCAACTCCATCTTCGCATTGACCTCTCTCTTGGGATGAGTGGAACTAGCATAACACAACTTGCTAGATTATTTTCCACTCTTCCTCTTTTGTCTCACAGGTCACACAACATAACACAACTTGTTGTCTAATGGAATTTGTGCTTTTTCATGGATCACCTAGCATGACACACTTTACTAGCCTATGTAATTCATGACTTCCTTTCCTTCTCTCTATGATCCCATAAGCATAACTCACTTGCTAGTTGGCTGGATCATGGAGTCTTGTCTCATCTTTGATGTGTTCTCTTGCTCTTTCTATTCTCTTGCTCTTTCTATGTGACCACTGGTGCTCTTGCAATAGCATTCTTAGCATGATACTACCAATTGAAATAGTTTTCTCATTGAGGTCTCTTCAACTAGTTGATTTGGAGCCTTTATTTTTAGTACTAACCCCTTTAATGTGTGTCCTTTGTTTTGTCTTTGTTTGTCTTTGCCTTTATCTTTTGTTTTTGTTTTGTGTGCCCTTGCACGTGTTTGTATAACCAAAGATCTATGGTTTCGGGGCTTGTTCCCTTGAACTTAGTGATGTATTGTCTCTTTGCAATCTTGCCCATGATCATCTATCTTTATCTTCTACTTTACCGTGAGTATGCGTGTAGGCTCATACCCCCACTAAAGTGAAGGCTAAATGTAGCATCGTAAATCGTATCCCCGTACAAGTTCTTGCTTACATAGGTACCATTTTAGCAAGTGTGGCCTCCCTAATACATTTCCACTTATCACACCTTGATTGTACGCATATTTCCAAGCTCCAGCATCCCCATACCAAATTGGACCCCCAACCCAAATTTGGGCCCGTATTGGGCGATTGGGTGGGTTAAGGGCAAGTTGGGTCACCCCTAATTCTAGACTCGCCCCTGACCCCAAAAATTAGCCCCAAATGGGAATCAGGCAACATTTATTTGGTTTTGAAGGGATTAATAAATCCATGTCATCCTTGTTGTGTTGCAAAACACACATGCCCCATTGCAAATGGGGACCCCCTCTTTTTGCTTTGTCCATCGACAGTTAGTTTATTTTAGGTGTTGTATGGAAACACTTTTGAGTCTTGAAGGCCATTTTGGTAGAGGTTTAAGCTAGTTTCAAATTGCAAGCCAAGTCTAGTTACAAGTCATGGTCTTAATTGTAGGTCGGGGTCTTAGTGGCAAGTCATGATTCACACTTGGTGGAATTTTGATCCCAAATCAAGGCAAAAATCTTGGGCAAACATCTTGGAATTTAATGTCTTCACCTAACGAATTTTCTCATTGGTCCATCAAAGCAATGTAATTTTCTCATTGGCCCACAAATTGGTGTCTTATTGTAATTGGATGGCATTTAATGCTTGTAGCTAGTAGTTGCATTAGGGCTATGTTGGAACAATCTTGGCCATTGATCTCAAATTAATCTTGGTCGTTCAGTGTACTTGGAGCCTCTTAAAAGGCTAACTCAAATCATTTGGAAAGGAGAGACTTGGAGAAATTATTGCTATAATTTTGTCAAAGTAATTTCAGATTCATTGTATTTATCATGGTAGATTACTTGTGTTATTTTGGAGTGCTACGTGGGTTCTACATTTCCTCACTTAGATTAGTATTTCATTTATGTTGAGTAGAAATAGTTGAGTAGATGAATGGAAGATATTGTTGAATGGTGAATTAAGGTGAAACTATGTTCATACCTTTTGGTACTTGTTGATTGCAAGTAACAAGGTGAGGTAGGTCATAACCTATTGCAAGTACTTAACATCAATTGGAGAGGTTCATTTGGATTGCATCATCATTGGGTAGTTGAATGAGTGTTGACATTATGAAAATCATCCACGCATCCTTAGAAGATAGCACCTTCCTTTGTGTAGTTGATTTGGCGAAGCAAGGACTAGTTTAGTCTCACCTCACCATCAATATTGTCTTGCATTGATAGAATTAGATTAGATTCCTAAACCCTTTATCTTTTGCAATTTGTTTTATTAGAAGTAGTTGAAGAGCCATGAATGCCAACTCAATCACATTTGCAAAGTTGATAGATTATCCATTGAATGAAATAGCATAAGTCCATGCATGGTTGTCAACAAACAACATCATAAAACTGAGTTGTGTCCAACAAGAATAGGAACCTTGGAGTTGCCTATATGATCTTTTTGCAATCTTAGCATGTGTGGTGTCTTTGTTCAAGAGAGGATTAGATATTTGGTATTTCATCTTGGAATATTAAGTGATTCATCCTACATGTTGGAGTGGTCACAAAAATCACATCAACAGACCTCCTAGTTTTGCACCCCAAAATGGCTAAAAGAGATATATAAACAAGGCTACCTCCCTCATTTTTGCACCCATCACAAGCAAGCAAGGTGAATCCATTCATTCAATCAAGCATTCATTCAAGGAGTAAGAAGCATTCAAGCAATTCAACCATTCAAGGCATTTCATCCCACCATATCCTTCATTGTGGCAAGATTCAACAACCTTCATGCAAGCATGTCTTTTATGATTTCCTTTTACATTTTTTGGAGTCATGCTATTGCATCAATACTTGTGATCCCATTCCAAGAGCATTTGCATCATCAATGTATAGACATCTTGTTTCTCAAATCTAGCCTTTGCTAAATATCAGCACACTTTCCTTTCAAGTAAATTTCATTTTGATTTCATGATTGATTCCAAAACCGAGTTTTGACTTAGTAAACCCCTTTCTACAACCCTTTTTCCCTCTTTTTATGTGTGCAGGAAATAGGTGCCAGCCATACAGAAGAAGCTACGCAAAGGTCAAATTGAGAGTTACAGTTTGCAGGTCATTTCATCAAAAAGTGTTGGGTCAAAGCAAGTTGACTCGCCCCTGACCGCTGAGTCGCCCCTAACCCTCCAAATCGCCCCTGACCTCCTATTTCAGGCTGAAATTTAGTTTGTAGGTTATTCATTGTTTCTGCTTCCCACATCCAATCCCGAAATCGGATTCTCAATCCGTAATCTATCTGTACATGTAGAAAACTCCTTTCTTTCTCCATCTAACCTTAGATCATGCATATTCAATTTCAATTGCATAGTAATCTCCCATAACAGCGAAGGATCATTGCATCCATTCAGCGCTTGAGCCTCCTTGAGCCTACTAGATCATCTTCCTTCTAATGATGAGAGGAGATACGTTTGAGCTTCCTAGTTTGTCCATACATCCTAGTGAACACCCCTCATCCCCATTTTCTTTCATTACAACATGGAATAGAACATTTAAGATCTCTAGGAGTTATAATCCAAATTCTAGGTTTAAGATCTTATAAACCTTCAAACTTGTCAAATTTCAGTGATCAGCAGGCTCCTATCAGCATTCTCTCACTCTCTCTATCTCACTCACTTTATCTTCCCTAAACTCTAGACCTCTCTCTCCCTATCACTCTTCCTTTATTCCCTCTCTCTACCTCTCTCTATCTCACTCTCTCCTCTCTCCCCCAAGATCTATACCTATCTCTCTAGCTCTCTCTCTCTCTCTCACACCCTCAAACCACCACAAGGGGTACTACCCACAACCTCATTTTGGTGTTGCCCCCAAACCCCCATCAAACTACAAGTCTATGCAAGTAATAGGCCCATGATGAATTGTGATCGTAAAAATCTACATAATGCATATCCCTTGTTGCAAAACTCTACATATTCCTTATTAAAATATATTACAGTTGCTACGTCATCAAGGACCTACCTTAGACACCTCCATAGGTTGTTTCGATATTTGTTTGGAACTTTTAATGTCATGTATTTCATATTCCATGAGTTTTGCATACATTTGACAATATTTATATATCCAAGTCTGTTGTTTCCTACAACTACAATTTGCATTTATACATATGTGATTGATGTATACTTGTGTATGTGATCAAAATTAGATTCTTTCGATGATGTTATTGTGTCATTAAGGCTTTATTAATAAAGGGTGCATGAAACAAGTTTTAAATCCTTAAAAAATATCTAAATTTCTTGGGTTTTTCTATTTGTCGAGTCTTTACCGAGTCTGCGTCAATACCTGAGTCCCAAGTCAAGTCATGCTTGTCGATTCTGAGCCCAATCTGAGTCTCATAGTTGTGGTTAGGGCAGTCTTTGATAATGTGTTTGACAAAAATCCACAAAAGAGATACTTTAAGTAACTTGAAAACTTATGATCGTGAATTGTTGATTTGTTGATTTATAAATTTTTTTTGCTTAATTTCTATTATTTTTTAATATTTTCGAACTTATTGGTTATAGAACTTCACCAAGGTTCTATACTTGTGATGGGGATAAAATGCTGATGGAGTATCTCTATGAATCCATGGAGGACACCAAGGAAACTCTATTGTATTATTAGAGTGGAAATAAGAGCAATATGAAATTATTTGGACAATAATCGATCACAAATTGACCAACCAACTACACCAGCCAATACATGTCATTGGGTACTAAAACCATTTTTTCCTTCTCCAATTCCTTTAGTGCCAATTAGAATATTAAAGCAGATCTCACAACATGCATACAGGGTATGACACCCGACTAAACCCTTAGATATGCATTCTTGATGAATTATAGGTAATAGAAGGCTGTAAAGGGAGAGCTCTTTTCTTCAACCCTATGCATTCTCAAGGAAACAATCCAACAACAAGGTGAAATGATTAGAGTCCTTTAAATATATACTTCTCTAATAAAATGCAAATTTAGCTATGATCTTACAAAGTTTTATTCAAAACATATAATATTACTAATATCTTTTTATAGAATTGTGACAGGAATATATGTTGCTTGAACACGGAATCTCCAATGGCCAGCATCTGTGCTTTGTGCTATCCTTCTAGCACTTACAAGTGTGAGTGTAATCAGAGTTTGTGAGTGCATTCAAATGAAGACGAGGAACACAATGACCCAAGAGTGCCTCAATGACCTTGTCTTTGTCAAATACAACCTTCATCTCTACACCAAAAAAGTCCAGAAAAAGAAGTCTCATGATTCAATTGACTTTAATGATATTGATCCTTAATAGGATGAGAATATTATGTTTAATGACAGATCTTGCTGAGTAGACATTAGTCTATTTTTGAGATTGGATTACCATGGATGATGATGTCATGTTCAATGACAAAGATCTTGCCAAAATGGAGAGACAAGATGTAGTGAAGCATATGAGATGACACACTTGACAAATCATTCCCTCCTAAAAAGGATTTAGATTTAGCTTCAGAGGCTGACTACTACTAGAAGAGGCCAGAAAAATTTGCAGACAAATTCATTTAAGAAAAATAGGTAATCCAAATAAACGTACGATATTTCTTCATTCATTCATTGCACTTCTCAAGTTATTTTATATAATCTATATAAATGTCAAGCTTTATCAAGTTCAAGTCTGAGTCAAGGTTTTGGGCTGCTGAGTTTTAGCCAAGTCCAAGTTATAAAATTATGGTCAAGAATTTGACAATGGCATGGACAAGCAGAATACAAATTGGGCAGTGAGTCAAAGCCAATAATCAGAAGACTAGGGCCTTACACTATTAGACAAAGTTACTGATGAAAAACCAAAGTCTGTGACACCAAGCAAAAGATCCTAGCGCATAAATGCAAGTACATATTATAATGTTTGTTACAGAAGATGATTTAACCTGAAACAAGAAACAAAAAAACAAAAAATAGAGGCATGTCCGAGCAGATTATTGAGAAGCTAGGCAGAGGCCCATGAAATTCATGATGTGTAGATGAGAAAGTTCATAGGAACTCTCTTTGGACATCCTACTCGGTGGTGGAAGGCTGCATGTACCCTTTCTATATTGGATAAATATCCTGCAACATTTGCATTCTAGGTGGTTGCTATCATTACAAGGAAAGCTAGCAGTTAAAATGGGCATTAATGTTGCTCTACTTCAAAAAAAAAACTCTAGAAAAGTACAACTCTATATTGAAGACAGCAAAGATCCAAAGAGAAAAGGAAATTTGGAATTGAAAGATTGAGAAGACATTTCAGATTCAAGGTCCCAATTGGGCATCTTGTTGTGAGAGGATACCACTTTAAAACTATTGTTCTCTGTCTGATCTTCCATTGATCCTTCCACAGTGGTCGTCAACATTGATGGTCTTAGCTCTTCTGGTTTAGGCCTTGCTGCAAACGTGTGATAGCACCACTTTCCATTCATAGTCTCCCATTTTGATCATCATAAGATTTATGATTCATTGAGGTACCTTCCTATCAAATGGCTATTTGTACTTGTACTTAGATCTTATGGTATGAGGTTTAATTGTTTTTTGTTTAACAGTCTGAATTTTATTTCTTTGCACTTAGTGTTTAATTTCTTTCATAAATTAGGGTTCTCTTTGCTGTGTACTTCTCTATTCTAATAATTATACTTTTCAAGTCGCATTGATCTACTTCGGTCATGTGAGGACACTAAAAAATGACATCCTCTCTTTCTAACTATGATGTCCAATAAGAATCAAGATTTCAAAAAATGCTATCACATTGCTAATTCAGATACATTATTTTTATTTGGTTATCCTGAAAAAATAAAGGCTCTTGACATAAACACAGTGATGGAAATTTAGTTGTTAACAGCAATTTATATCAAAGTAAACGGTTCTATTCATCAAAAGAACAAATGCAACATTAACAATACTATTTTGCATGAAAATGTTAAAACCCAACTTCTATGGAGGTTTCAATGCAATTAATTACAAATCTATGTCTATTCATACCAAGAAATTTGCCATTTTGTACCATATTCCCTATGCCACTAATACCTGATCACAGTCATTCCCTTTTGTGGTGTATATAAAGGAGGTAAAATAAAGTATAAAATAATTGTAAGATTGAAAGGCTGTACAAGGACTGTTTATGTTCTATATCCACAGGAAGGCAAAATGAAACAACAAAAATTAGAACCGAAGCAAAAAAGGTAAAAAAAGAGGAAGTCATTCCAAATGCTTCCAGCAGCAAAAATGAAACAAAAGAGAATGATCCAACCTCTCTTTAATTTCACCACAGCAGACAGATTAATTCATGAAAATAAGCTCATATCTTTAAACATTTATCAGGATAGGGGATGGGGGATGTGGCATGGTAGCAAGAGGATAGAAGAGAATAAACATGGGACAACCTTGGATCCTAAATTTGTCAATGTTTTGCTGGAATGGGTGAATCTCCAAGTAATTACATTGACTTCTTAATATTTTAGAATATAAGTGTGACTGTTAAAGACCAACCTAAGAAAAAACAAGTTTGAAAAGGTCAAAAGGCACCAGTCATTTGAAAATCTTGAAAAGGCTATAGAAGCTATTCCCAAGCACAGGATGTCTATATAAACCAATGTCAGATGTCATTTCCATTTATTAGGAAGAGAATCCCTGACAATAAGAACAATTATAAAGGGATGGCAAAGCTAACAACTAATACAAGTCATGTGACCATTTGTAAGATCCATCCCAAAGCAATATAGTAAAATGGGTTACTTTTGAAAACCAAATATAGGGTTTTGACTATACCATTGCGCATCCATTCAATCAAAAATAATAGATTTGTTCAAAACTACAATGTATGCAATTATGTCTAAAAGAGATGTCTCTAAACAATAACTTAAACAAATAGGTCATAATTAAGATTGCAATATGAGGTATATATATGGTGGACCATGAATGCATATCTTTGTCTTTTCAAGAACATTTAGAAAATGATGAAATAATCATGAGAATGAAAATTTTGGGAAGTTGACTAACAAAGGCTGATAGGTGCATCAAAAGAAAAAATATTTGTTCTCCTATTTACATTATTGTAAACTAACATGTATCTTGCAAACAAAGAGTTGACTGTAGTCATATTTTCAATTTTTCTTTACATCCCAAAAAATTTCTAAGTATATTTCAGCAACAAAAGATTATGAAATTCCTATACTGATTGATACTAATCATGAAAAATCAGTAGAGTAAATTGTTGAACTTCATTGGCAATCTGGATACCATCTACCGAAATTCACATGAGATGCCATGAATACTACTAAAGCAAAGCCATACATTACCTGTCAAACTATTCCTAACACGTGCACCTATGATTTTATCGGTAAGTTCATCCTTGTGAAGTGCTATGGCTTCTGCATGATTAAGCACTGCTGCACCTGCTAATGCAGCTGTACAAGCCAATCCAACATTAAGGCGTGCATCATTCATTTGCCCATCATAGTAAACTACTGTTCCCTTCAAACTTTTATCATGTCCCCTTTTTGCAAGAGTTGGAAAGAGTTCAACTGACTCCTGTGCTGAACAGTAACGTGAAAAATGCAGCATTCGTGTTCCTGCAACGACATCGTACAGCTTTAGTCCAGCCCAAAAATATAAGACTTCAAACCAACTATAACAAGGAGTCATAGTCGGCAAAGCATTGCAAAGATGTGGTGCATTCTTGATAATTCGATCCCGCTCCTCAAGAGCATGAAAGACCAACTTTAACTGTCCATAATCAAAGTTAAATACTGCCTTTTCCAAGTAACGGACACCTGTTTCAACAAAAATAAAGTAGTATATTAACCTCACCTATGCATTCACAGAAACTAAAAACAGCAGCAAAAGATGATCAATTAAAATTAAAATCCCACTATTACAAATCTAATTTGGAAATTCAAAATTATCAACTTTGTACTTTACCACATTCCTTACATGTCATTGGATTGCTTTGATGCAAACAATTGCCATCCTTGAAGGCTAAATATAAATACAATATCCATTCCTTGTTTCGTAAGTTAAACAAATAAGACAAGTTCCCTTCAACCCTAGGCAGATTAGTTTTACAAATCAAATAAGTTCCCTTTTCACAAATTCAGTGTATTCAATGTAATGCTCCAAAATGTTCATTTTAGAATGAAGCATGTACCTGTAAACTTTTACCCAGAGATGGCACATCAAAGATCGTTGACATGTTCAAAATTTAAAATGGTCTCAAGAATTGCACAATATTTTTAAGGTGGGTTATTGTTTGCCAAGGGAAGCATTTCAGGGGGAAGGGCAGGTATTACTGCTGCAAATCCTCCACTTGCTTCCCGTGCTTTAAAAAAGAAAGATTGCATTGAGGCATGCATCCCATACACCAAAATGTCAGGAATACATGGCCTGAATTCTTCATATGTTTAAGGGTTTCATCTTCTTAAAACTGTTTTTCTCCTGTAATCTACACTTTTTGGAGATAATTAATGCACCAAGTTGTGAAAAAAAATCAAGATACACAAAATCCTTGCTAACTATGTGATGAACTTGAAAGGAATTTACACGAAGTTTAATCTGACAAAAAACAAGGCAAAGGAGTGAATCCTTGCAATGATGATGAAGTAAAAATGTTGCTAGCTATGAGAGAACAAGAAGAGATGAAAGTAAATTTGCTCCTCCACATGCTTCAGTTGGAAGATCCAAGTTCCCAAATAACAAGAGAGATAATTCAAAAAATGATTTTGATGTGAGATCCTTGTCAAGAATTCACATATAGCACTGTGACCTCACAATACAAACCATCTAAGAGACCATTCAAAATCTTCTTTATTGGCATATCAAATTTTACTGGTCTACCATGATGGATGCTTACGAAAGCCCTTCATTGGTGAACATCATGCTATTTTTCAACAGTAATCCCTCATTTCTTAAGGGCAGTTGAGTGTATACAGTAACAAAAGATCGTCTTATCAAAGAATCAGATACTTGACAGTCTGAGACCACTGAGGAGTTGTCAGCATCTGAAATTGCACAATTTATTACAAAGGGGCCCTAGTTAGAAGAGTTGCAAGCAGAAGATATTAAGAAAATAATTGCATTTTGTACCTGTTTTATGTGCATGGATTGAACAGTGTACCAGAAGACATCAGAAAAATGGATTGTATCACCCAATTAGTTGATAATGAAAAAACACTACAACAGTTTATATGCAATCACAAGTTATTTATTATAAAATCAGAAAGGTAAAGTTGCAAAAGGTCATCAAAGCATGATTTTATTATTTTTTCTTTTGTCTTGTTGCCTATATGAAATAAAAGGAGCTTCATGTGCCACTTTTACTAGTGAAATGTGGACATTATGGAGAAGATATTCATCCAACATTGGAATTGAGATAGGATGACAAATTTCTCTATAAAAGTTTAAAACATTACCAAGCTATGCCAAATTTGCAGTTAATGTTATCAAACTTATCTCTGAGATGATGTTACAACTCCAACTTAAAACTTGCTTGAGCTCCAAATCTTACAAAATCTGAAACCGGAATGAAACAGAAACCTGAAACTCACAGGAAATCTAAGACAAATGTAGAAATCTAGGAATACAAAGCTATAAAGTCTGTTGTTATATTAATGGCTACAATTTTATTTATTTAAGTTAAGTACGAAACAAATGGAAAGTCTTACATGAAACTTCTGAAAAACTAAATTTCAAATGAAATCTTGAAAAAAGCACCTAAAACCTTAGTTGTAACAGTACTGGATATATAAGAAAATAAAATAGAAGAGAAATGATTTTGTTTTCATAAGGGTGTAGATGCCGACTCAGACTCCGGCAATATGAGTTCTAATTTTCCAAACACAATCTTCAGAATTGTGCACACATGCTTCTTCCTTCCCACAACATGTCATATTTACTTCCTAATTTAGTACTTTATCCTATTGCATGTGAGATAATTAGTTTTCTTACAAAAAGTACACAGCTGATGAACCAAAATCCAAATGGACCAAAAAGGATGGACCACTAATCCAAAAAAAATGAATTTGACCCATTCAATTAGTTTCATTGCACCAACAAGGTATGAATGTTGGAACTTATTATCATTGAGTGTTGTTAAAGACTCATCATTACATTGCTTCCCCCTCAAGTCATTTGTAGATTATTTCTCAGGTCCCTTCACCTGTGACATCCTTCAACAATAAACCCGTAAAGATCCCTATCTCAAACTACTTTTTCTAAACATTCCTAAGATCAGGGGTTTCTTTGCTTGATATTATCAACATAGGGAAATAGAATATACATTAGAGAGATGTAATGAGCCTGCCTGGCTCTTCTTAAAAATAACAATGCAAATACACTAATTTCTAAAGAAACAAATTTTAATAATTATCCTTTGAGACAATATATGTTTTTTTTGTATTTTCACCATATATAAAATCGATTGCATTTACATTAAGCAAATCCCACTCCTAAAATGCCACATTAATACCACGCCTTGAAACCATTAATGAAGTCGCATTAACAACGGATGGCAAATTAAAATGAAGTTACCTCAAAGTCCTTCTAGCTTGCTGGCCGCAAGACTCCACAGCTACCCGCGGCAATTACATGTTGTCGCCATACTCCCACTCTCTCCATGCATTACAAGCTGGGTGCGGCTGGCAGTTCTAACGCTGATGTCTCAGCAAAAGGTGACGCCCAGTCACTATAACTTCCCACGCCACAAGTAGCACTAAACCACCATTAAACAATCCACAGCTTCTATTCACAAGAAATGCTGATACCAAAATAAGCCCAAAAATCTCCTCCAGTGGCGTGATTATAATTCAGACCGAACCGTTGCAATTCATTGGTATTTAGCCAATTCAAAGAGCACAAAAACATCAAGAAATTCCCAATTCCTTGCTGTCACAAGAACAAACCCTTGTCTTTCCAGAATTTCGCAGAGCAAAGTTTCATAAAATGATAGAAGATAATAGATACCTCAAGCCTTTCGAAAATTCTCTATAAAGGACACAACTTCTCCAAGAAGATTCAAAATATGAATCTTCAACTTCACACCAAACATAACTTAAAGCACCAACCTTATAATATATCCGTTAGCAACCAAGCCTTCATTAATTAATAAATCATTAATAAAAAATAACTTAGACTTTAATAAATGGCCCCAAAACATTAATTAACTAAGCCAAGCTCAATTAATCAAATATATTATTGATCCCAACCACTCCATCTGCTCTGCTCTGATTAAGCCACTAAACGACACCCTGCCACCAATAGAAGTTGACAAGAGATGACTTACTAAAAACAGTAAGTTCATCACAAAGACCTCCAAAGCAAAACATTAGCCCACGGAGGTCGCAGTGATGGGCTAATAACTTCATCCTTTAGATCCCTATTAAAACAGAGACATCACAATCCTCCCTCCCCAAGATTGCTTGTCCTCAAGCCATCGCAAACCGGGGTGCTAAAGAATGTCCTCTGATTCCCAAGTAGCATCCTCAATAGGTAACCCGGACCACTTAATCAGAAACTCTTTAATAACTCATCGACACAAATGTCTCTCACGAGTCTCCAAAATAATCTCAGGAATCAATTCCAACTTTCCCTCATCATCGAGAGGGGGTGACAGAGAGGACGGAACAACACGTCTGCCTAACGCCTTCTTGAGGCGCAATACATGAAACATATTATGCACTCTACTGTCCTTTGGCAAGTCCAGCTCATAAGCAACCTCGCCCACCCGTCTAACAACACGTAAAGGCCCTTAATAGCGAGGCTTGAGTTTCTCAGCTCCACTCTTCTGAATAGATGATTGCATGTAAGGTTGCAACATCAAATATACCATATCTCCAACCTGGAAAGAGCGAGCAACTCTCTTCTCATCAGCATACTGCTTTTGCTGATTTTGAGCTCTCTGAATATTGTCCCTCAAAGCTCCCATAATATCTTGACTGTCCTGCAGCAAATCACCTGCACTGGGCACTCTACTATCACTGAAAAGCAAATCCAGAAAACTAGGAGGATCATATCCATACAGAACTCGGAAAGGAGCCATCCGAATAGACATATGGTGAGTGGTATTATAACAATACTCACACAGATAAATCCACTTCACCCAAGCTCTCTGCTGAGCAGACACATAATTCCGAAGATAGCCCTCCACCCACTTATTAACAATCTCAGTCTGACCATCAGTCTGAGGGTGGTAACTAGTACTGGGAGTCAACTCTATCCCACACAACTGGAAAAGCTCCTGCCAAAAGTGACTCATAAAACGGCTATCTCGATCACTCACTATATTCTGGGGTAAACCATGCAATCTGAACACCTCCCAAAAGAATAAATCTACAACCTGTGTCTCTGAGAAAGTGGTAGTAATCAAAAAGAAGTGGGCATACTTCGTAAGCCGATCCACCACCACATAAATACAGTCCCTACCCTGAGCTTTAGGCAAGCCCACAATGAAGTCCATAGAAATGCATTCCCATTTCCGCTCAGGAATGGGCAATGACTGCAGTAACCCAACTAGATATGTGTGCTCCTGTTTGTTTTGCTGACAAACCTAACACTCTCGGACATACTGTTGCACATCATACTTCAGGCCTTTCCAAGTGAACCTCTCCTGCACCTGCCTGTAGGTTTTAAAAAAACCCAGATGCCCAGCTAAGGGAGAATTGTGGAAAGATCTAAGTACCACCAATCGAACACTTGATCCTGCAACCAACAACACCCGCTCCTTGTAAATGATCAAATCATTTACAAGTGTATATTTGTTGTCCTCTATGGTCCCATCAATAAAACCAGCAGCCCACTGATCCCTAGCATACTCTGCAACAATCAAATGCCTCCAATCCTCAGATATCTCTGACATGGCACACAAGTGAGGCCTTTGAGAAAGTGCATCAGCAACCACATTCTGAGTACCCTTGATATATGAAATATCAAAGTCATAGGACTGCAGTTTACTAACCGACTTCTGCTGTCTATCATTGAGTTCACGCTGCCCAAGGAAATACTTCAAGCTATTATGATCAGTTTGATACAAAATTTACTATTGACCAAATACTGCCTGAATTTAGCCAAAGCATGCATAATGGCTAACATTTCCTTATCATAAACACTAAAGGCCCTCTTAGGACCCCTGAGCTTCCTGCTCTCAAATACAATAGGGTGGTGATCCTGGGAAAGAACAGCACCAATGCCCTCACCAGAAGCATCACAATGCAGATCAAAAGGCCTAGAAAAATCTAGCAATGCTAAAACCGGGCATGAAGTCATGATCAACTTGAACTTCTCAAAACATTCTTGTGCCTGAGAAGTCCACTCAAAAGCACCCTTACAGGTCAAATTAGTCAAAGAAGTTGCATGTCGTGAGAACCCTGCAACAAATCTACGATAAAAGGCACACAACCCGATGAACCCTCTGAGCTGTGTCAAACTCTCAGGAGCAGGCCAATCCAAAATAGCTCGGACCTTATTTGGATCCATACGCACTCCCTCTAAACTGATAATGTGACCAAGATACAACAACTCGATCATACCCAAAGCACACTTGGACTCCTTTGCATACAAAGAAGCCCTATCCAAAATATCCAACACGGTATCCAAATGAGCAAGATGATCATCCCACATCTTGCTATAAATCAATATGTCGTCAAAGAAAACCAAAACAAATCTCCTCAACTGACTGTGGAAGACCCTGTTCATGGTAGACTGGAAAGTGGCTGGAGCATTAGTCAACCCAAAGGGCATGACTAAAACTCAAAATGTCCACAGTGACATCGAAATGTTGTTTTCTCTATATCCTCCTCCTGCATCTGGATATGATGGTAACCGAATCTCAAGTCAATATTAGAAAAGTAGCATGCCCCATGCAACTCATCTATCAGCTCATCAATGTGCGGAATAGGATACCTGTTCTTAATGGTCCACCGATTCAGCATCCTGTAGTTGATGCACATCTTGAGGGTACCATCCTTCTTCACCAAAACAACTGAAGAAGCAAAGGGCGATTTATTAGGCCTAATATGCCCCATAGAAATCAGCTCCTGGATAGTCTTCTCTATCCCTCCTCAAGCTCAAAAATGTGCTCTATACCCCTATCAGGTGGCCTGCCATGTGGTAAATCACTAAACACTTTGGAGTGTTTAGCTCTCAATTCCTATATGTCAGGGTGATAAACTGATTTCCCTGACTCCTCAAGTGTGGGTAAAATCCTGCACTCTGTTGCCCACTCAACTACATCATGGCGAATGAGACGTTGTATATGTCTAAGTGACATAGTCCTCAAGTTCTCTTCCCTGATTGCCTTGAGTATGTGTTTCTTTCCATCTACCTCAAACTTCATCTCCATATCTTTGAGGCTGAGATAAAAAGCTTCAATATAATGTAACCAACTCATACCCAAAACTAAATCAGTGCCTCACATGTCAACCACATAGAAATCAGCCTTGAACTCATAGTTATTTAATTTCATTGGGAGATCTGGAATCATTCTGTCACATTTCAAGGTATAACCATCAGCCACCTTCACTCTAATGCCCTCAAACTCCTCAGTTTGTATGCCTCTCTTAGAGACCAAACGTGAACCTATAAAATTATGTGTGGCTCCTGTATCCAACAAAGCAATGACACGTTGCTTTGCTAAGAGGCCCCTCATCCTGAAAGATCCCTCTTTCTGCATACTAGAGAGGTATACAACCTCAAGGTGGGAATCCTCTTCCACCTTCTCAGTGTTAACTGCCTCTTCTAAGCCATCATCTTCAGGATCAACTTGCTGCCCTTCAAAATCAGAATTGCGTTCATCTTCATAATACCACTCCATAAGCCTATTTCTACCTTTAGGGTTCAATGGGCATTCATGTTTCTCATCACGAGGAACCCTGCAATAGAAACACAATCTCCTTATCCTCAAACCACTAAGTGTTTCAGGATCTAAAGGCCCTGTCACTGGTTTCTTGAAATCTGGTCCTTCATTTCTTTTTGGAGCAGCCTTGTTATCATAGGAAAAATTTGATGGTCTTGGAGAAAATTTGTTGTGTGGAGCTGAAAACTCCAAGTCTCTAGCCTTTTTCATTGCCAACTGTAATGAATTAGGGTCAAATGACTTGACCCAACCCCTAAGAGGTTCCACTAACCCCTCAATGAACAGCATAACACGCCTCCTCTCTGATATGTCATAAACCATAACTGAGACTCTCTGAAATTCCCAATAAAAGCTTCCAGGCTGCCTGTCTGTTTGAGCTGTGCCAGCTCTCTAAAATAGGACTCTGGGTCCTTCCTGTCAAATCTTTCCACTAACCCATCCACAAAGTCCTCATAGGTCACAACCTAATCATGCTGTAAGGATACCAAACCATGGTACCACCAGTCATGAGCTATACCATCAAGGTGCAGAACAGGAAACCGAATGGCATCCTCCTCAGACATAGGACATAAAGACAAATACGTATCCAGCTTGTGTATCCAAGCTTTGACAGTCATCTTGCCATTCCCATCAAAATGTGTTAATGTCAATTTGTTGGTTGTTGGCTTAAGATCATGATTTGTATGCCTCTGACGTCCATCTGTTCTCCCTTTAGAGCGTTCTCTCTTCTGAGTCATGAATCAATCAAAATTAAGATGTCGCTTTACTTCAGGAGGTAAAGCGTCCCACTCAGTATGCAATGCCAATATGTCATCAGTAAAGGAAGCCTCATCATCAAAATTGACAGTGTCTATCTCTGGTCTCAAGGAGGTAGGACGTAAAGGCCTATCATGTGTACATGTCAGATCAATCCTGGATCTGTGTGAACTAGCTGAAACACTCCTATGATCTATATCCTTGCCCTGATCTCGAGGCAAGGTAATACGCTGCAAGGTATCTAAAAGATTTTGCAAGACAGTGGCCATCTGTTGTTGGCCAGCTGCCAACTCTTGCTGACTGCAAGCAATATTTCCGAATGCCACAGTTGATTCTCTGTCATCATCCATAATTCAAACCCAAATTTCCCTATAGGCTAGCATGATGTAAGCTCTAATACCACTGTAATGAGCTTGCCTGGCTCTTCTTAAAAATAACAATGCAAATACACTAATTTCTAAAGAAATAAATTTTAATAATTATCCTTTGAGACAATATATGCTTTTTTTGTATTTTCACCATATATAAAATCGATTGCATTTACATTAAGCAAATCCCACTCCTAAAATGCCACATTAATACCACGCCTTGAAACCATTAATGAAGTTGCATTAACAACGGATGGCAAATTAAAATGAAGCTACCTCAAAGTCCTAGCTTGCTGGTCGCAAGACTCCACTGCTACCCACGGCAATTACATGTTGCCACCATACTCCCACTCTCTCCATGTGTTACAAGCTGGGTGCGGTTGGCAGTTCTAACGCTGATGTCTCAGCAAAAGGTGATGCCCAGTCACTGTAACTTCCCACGCCACAAGTAACACTAAACCACCATTAAACAATCCGCAGCTTCTATTCACAAGAAACGGTGATACCAAAATAAGCCCGAAAATCTCCTCCAGTGGCGTGATTATTAATTCAGACTAAACCGCTGCAATTCATTGGTATTTAGCCAATTCAAAGAACACAAAAACATCAAGAAATTCCCAATTCCTTGCTGTCACAAGAACAAACCCTTGTCTTTCCATAATTTCGTAGAGCAAAGTTTCATAAAATGATAGAAGATAATAGATACCTCAAGCCTTTCGAAAATCCTCTATAAAGGACAACTTCTCCAAGAAGATTCAAAATATGAATCTTCAACTTCACACTAAACATAACTTAAAGTACCAACCTTATAATATATCTGTTAGAAACCAAGCCTTCATTAATCAATAAGTCATTAATAATTAATAAGTTAGACTTTAATAAATGGCCCCAGAACATTAATGAATTAAGCCAAGCTCAATTAATCAAATATATTATTGATCCCAACCACTCCATCTGCTCTGCTTTGATTAAGCCACTGAACGACACCCTGCCACCAATAGAAGTTGACAGGAGATGACTTACTAAAACTAGTAAGTTCATCACAAAGACCTCCAAAACAAAACATTAGCCCACGGAGGTCGCAGTGATGGGCTAATAACTCCATCCTTCAGATCCCTACTAAAACGGGGACATCACATAGGGAAATAGAATATACATAACAGAGAATAGATGTTCAACCAACCAAAACATAACTTTCAGAAATATGCTACTCTTATTTTCACTATCAGAAAGAATATGATATCCAGCTTCTGCTCCACGATAAAGAAGATATTAATGCTCAACGTTAAATGGCGCTTCGCATTATTAATTATTGCATTTGTATTAATAACCTACAATGCCAACCTTAATTACTCCCTGCATACAACAATAATGAACAGTGATCATGAATCAATGATCAATGCAGAATGGAGCTGTTATCTCAGAGATACATCTATTAAGGACTCGGGTCACAAAGTGAATATTGGGCTCCCAATATGGTCTCAAGATTCTGTGAAGAGATAGGGCATTATTCATTCAAGAACAAAGAACCATAGCCATACGGCACTGATACCCAATTTCTAGAAGATCACATGGTTTGCCACAAATCTGAACCACCATCTTGAAACACTTCTCAAGCCAACTATGTATCTGCAAAGTAAAATACAAGTTTCTTTGAATCCATATCCATGCTTGTTTTACTAAATTCAGCAAAGGAGGCTTGAGGTTTAGGTCTGTCAGGACACTTCACTGCAAGGTGACCATATTTGTCACATCTATAGCATTGCACTTTAGATAGGTCCCTTCTTTTCTTGAATGATTGTTTTCCATTTGTGTCCTTGCCCTTTTTCCTTTTGAAGTTAGTCTTCCCTCTTTTGTGAGAATGAGTGCTTAGAATCTGAATGTCTTCACTTGTAGAATTCATACCGATCCCTCTGGTTATTAATCTAGATTCCTCTTGAATACAATCTGTCTTCAATCGGTCAAATTTAGGAAGTTTGGAGCGAGCACTAACTCCTTGAATAATTGATTCCCATGAGACGGGAAGTCCCTTTAGGGCTATCATGGTTAATTCCTTACTATCGAAAGTGTGACCAATTGTGGGGAGTTGATTTCTCAAATCTGTTATCCTCATAAAATATGATGTGATGGTCTCTCCCTGATTCATTTTAATGTGGAGTTGTTTACGAGCAAGAGCCCTACTAGTGTTGTTGATCTCGAACATTTCTTCTAGTGCCTTGAACATAGCATAAGCTGAATCTAATCTGGTGAAAATAGGCACTATATGATCTTTTACTCCGTCTACCAATAATTTCATCGCTTTAGTTCTGTTCGTTTCCCATTGAATCTTTTCATCTTTCCCACTAGGTGCAGGGTCTACACTTTCCACCATAGTGTTTAACTCATGTTCTTTTAACATAAGCATCATCCGGAATTTCCATGCTACAAAGTTTGAGGCACCCTCAAGTCTGACTTCAAGTCTAACTCCATTCACCATTTTGTCAAATATAATATTTTCCAAAAATATGGTAGTTAGATTGCTTTATTGGAAATCTGATCTGATCTTTTTCCTATACCTGCTCTAATACCATGTTGAAAATTATGATCAGATTTGTTATATGTATATTTTAATTTTATTTTCAACCTTTAACTTCTAAGTCCTTGTCTTATCACAGCAATTACTATATTGAATATACTTGTTTATAGATATCATGTCTCCTTTTATAATCTATATGCAAGGTCTGGTTGATGATACGGACTATACCCGTACAGCAGAGAATGCTAATATTAATCACCGAATAGTTGGTATTCACTTGAGACTGAATATGTTATGTGTCGCTGTGTTTTACCACCTATCGGTCGCAGCATATAAATATGTGAAGGAAGAAAGGTGTGGAGTCATGTCCACAATAGAGCATGACTCTACGTGGAGTCATGTTCCATCGTGGACATGACTCCACGATTTACTAATGTCATTCATTCCATTAATCAATCAACTATTTAGTCGATAGTCTGCAACTCCACGATTTACTAATGTCATTCATTCCATTAATCAATCAACTATTTAGTCGATAGTCTGCAACCCGATAATGCTTTGCATAGTCGGTTTATATGATTTCATCAATATTAATATGTTTAATGATAATTTAAAGTATTTATATATATAATACTTTCTTATCATATTCATGTGATATAAACATATTAACTTCATAGTATAATTAATAATATAATCATATTTATAATCTCACGTGATTATATTTATATATATATATATAGTTATATAATAAAGAATCATTCTTTATTATATACATATATATTCACATGACTAATTACATTATTAATTTGATAATCTATCTCATAGACTTTATCCAACTGAAGCTGCAAAAACATCAACAACAATGAACAAGAATGCTACTGCCTGCAATCAATAACAATTTCTGATCTGATTTTGATTGCTGATATAATGTGTTGATCTGCTCTTGTGAGCACTGATGTTTATTAGATTACTTTCCTTGATGATCTCTCCCATTGTGGTCTTCTCCCATATCTATCTTAATATTTCCATGAAGAGAGACGTCCTTTGGAATGTTGTTGCTCTTTCAGGAATGGACAGAATCTTTCATAAGTCGCTGCCCCTTCAATATTAATCTTTATTTAACTTCAAACTAATAACATTAGTTTCTCTCTTTTACTCCTGCGATTAATCCTTAATCAAAATTGTTGCTATTAATATAGATCGCTGCCTGCTTTGTATATTTTAATCACTGTTTCTGTTCATTGTTTATAATTAGTATAAAGTTTAAACAAATCAATCGCTATTTAGTGTTATATAGATTGATGTCTTCAATCAACTTTGTAATCATTGTTCATGAATAGGTATTTCCTTGTAAATCCCTTGCTTAACATATCGTTTCCTAGAAAATCATTAAATCTTATAACTAAGACGATTTTCTTAGGGTATCAATATTCTCTTCATGGTGGGGGCATGACAATTTTTTACTTTAAAACAATTTAATGTTGCTTGCAGATATATTCTCTCTATCATATCACCTGTTGTGGGGGTAATTAGGTATGCAAATACAAAATCTCCTAGCCTTGGAGAGATTTACAAGACTTTTGATATCATGATTGATCAAATGAAGCAAGTGATACATGACAAGGATCCTAGATTGCAATTCTATGAGGAGTATAGTAGGGCTATTGTCACAAAGAGGTAGAACATGATGAACACCCCTCTTCATATGCCCGCCTATGCTCTTAATTTGAAGCGGTATGCACCTAGACCTGGTCGAATGCCTCCTTCTGAGGATGATGAGGTAATCGAGAGGCTTCATAAAATGTATAGCACCACCGAGGCAACCATACTTTGAGAGAAATATCTTCAACTTTTCGATCTTCGGAGTCATACATTCAGCAAACAGAAGGGTAGGACAGATAGGGCATTGCACAAAAAAAACCATTGAGCAGTGGAAATTTCATGGGAAGGATGCATCAGAGTTGAAATAGCTTGCTAATTGTTTTCTCTCACAAATTGTTGGTTCCTATGTTGTAGAGAAAACTTGTTCCATTTATGGCTTCATCCACTCATTTAAGAGAAATAGGCTTACCTCAAAATGAGCAAAAAAAAATTGTTGCAGTTCATAGTACCTTAAGACTTTAAGAATTAGCAGACTATTGAGTATTGATGGGCTCCAACAGCACATTAATATGTTCATCCTAAATATGTTAGGCAGATTGACAAGGTGGAACAACCAAGTATGTTCGAGCATCCATTGGATGTTCCACTTCAAGCAAAGCGTGATAGTGACACAGATAGTTCTTGTGATATTGATAGCCCGAACGAGGCATCGAACATTGAATTGTTGACTCTACCAATTCACAGACTATTCTTTTTTGATTCACCTATCCATCATGGAATGAACCAGCAGCACCAATTCACCAACAAGTGGAAGGGATAGCTCTGCAGTACCACGCTAAGAGGGAGAAGAAGGGGTGGGAGCAAAGGAAGTGGGAGCAAAAGCGAAGGGGAGGAAACAAATTCGACTGTTCCGATGACCCATTGGATCCAGTTGACCAGGTAGACACGATAACAATATACACTTAGAAAAATTCACAACAATGCCCCCTTGTCGTCCCCAAAAAATGGTCTTCAGACTACCACCCCAGAAACACATCCCCTACCATCCCCCTATTGCCATCCCTAAAATGTCGTGGAACACAAGTACACAACATTAATTCTTAGATAGGAAGGTGATCTTGGAGTTCCCCGGATCTGCAACTCCTGCGAAGGGTAGGGCCACTTCCAGATGGAAGGTGTGTGGGGAGCCGTCGGCTTGTGGTTGAAGGAAAAGCACTCAAATGATGTTCTCCCTCTTGCAGTTGAAATGCCAAAGACATGGTTTATACGAGGTTGATTGTAGTTAAAATTAAGCATGTTTTTCATAATTGAAAAGAGATCTATCATATTTCTTCTATTTATTTTATAAGTAAAAATGGTCAATGAAATTATCTTGCAAAGACATATGAATTCTATGTTAAAGAGTAAACTGCTCTTTTACTTATATAGTGTTTTTGATTAAGGTAACAACAGGTTTTGAAGGGGCCCCGAAACCCTGTACAAAATAGTCACAAAAGATATTCAATAATGCCCTCTAGACGAAACGGGTCAAGACCACAGTGAGGGTTTTACAACAGGCTCCCACAACCATGAAAAAAACAATGCATGAAACAACCTTCATGCAAAACCAAGCTAAAGACAAATCCACATCTAGGATTTACCTTTAGCACCCTTCTGATGGGAACGAAGAGTCATATCAAAGGAAGAGGACGTCTTGAATTTTTTTCCTTTAACAGTCATCCAACCCTCTTCAACTCTAGCCGCCTCCTCCTGCCAACGCAGAGGATCATCAACCACACAAGACTGATCAAAGCTACCAGTAGTGGTAGCCAAAATCCCAGTAGATTCAACAGGGGAATCTTCCACAGAGTCATTAACCGCCACCACCCCCGCATCACCAGGGGAAACCAGTGACGCAGCAACCCCCACCAAACCAGGTGACGGAACCACCGGGGAGGCAATCACTGGAGAACACTCAGGAGCCACCACCAAACCAGCAAGAGGATGCGTGACTTGTGCAGCCGCCTAGGAAAAACTTTTCGGTGAAGCATGCTTCTTTCCACCACATAGTGTTGAGCAGAAGCACCATTCCACCAAGATGCATTAGTTTTCTTTTTACCCATTCCACATTGGGCAGCCAAATGTCCTGTTTTAAAACACCTTCTGCATCTGAAGGGGATCCCTTCATAATCCAGAGACTGATTCCATCTTCCTTTAGAGGAGTTGATCACTATCTCCGCAGGAAGACCCTTAGAGGGATCAATATCCACAAGAATGCGAGCATAAGTAGACTGGAGAATGTTAGAAGAATCACCATCCACCAATAAAAATTCCCCAAGAGCATTACCAATCCCCTCCAACAAAGAGTCGATCCATAAATGCAGGGGAAGATTAGGAAGACGGACCCAAATAGGAAACCTAGTGAAGGAATCCGAAATAGGGTTAAAATCGATATGCCAAGGCTTAACCATGAGCATAAAAGGATCCTCCCAGCTGAAAAACTGTTCACATAGCAAATTCTTTCTGTCCAAAACATCTTCAAATTTTGCTATAAAATACCCCTTTACCAAGGGAAATATGTGCACCGTATCCACAAGGATAGGCTCCCAATGACTAGAGATCCATTCATGAAGCTTCGGGAGGCTAGGCCAAAAACCGTTGAACCTGCAAACCAAGGCATGGGTAGAAAACACAAAAATATTGTGGTCTATTGCCTCCTCCATATAGTGTTAAGAAAGAAACTATGCAAGTTATTTGTTCAAAGAAAATATGGTTTTTTTTTCATTTAATGGACCAGTTGGGTTTGTTACATAAAAGTTTACCAACTATGAAACAGCCAATTGCATTTGGCAGCAGTTACATGCGTCATGGTCACTGAGCCTTGTCTTGTGTGATGGTTTTGCCAAGGAAAAACAAATGGGTAGGGTAATGATTTCAAACGAATGTCTCTCCCACTCCTTGACCTTTGGGCTGCTTCTTTGACTCAACTTTTTTTTGATTCCATTAAAAATGCCAACAAGGGTTATTGTCAAAAAAAAGAGCTATCTAGCTATCTTTCTGAGTTAGTCCATTTGTTTAGTGCATAGGGAGTTGAATGCAGAAAGAAGTGTGTATCTGAGCAAGTCGCAAAGCATTGTAGCCATTAGGAAATTGTTGAGATGGTGCTTATAGAAGGCAGTAAGCTTATGTTTGCAGTCAAGATGGTGACAAGAGAAGGAAAACTGCCTTAGATTTTTGGTGTTTCTTCCTCTATTGGGTCCTCCAAGGCAAACCTCTTGTGTTAAGTACTACATTTTGTGTTGTTTTACTTTTAAGTTTTTACTTTGCTTCAGTTCTGGCATACAAATATCTCAATCTATTACAGAAGCACTTAAAAAACTCATTTCTAAGCACATTAACAACTATTTCCTTATGTAAACATATAGGTGCTTCCACATAGTATAAGAACTGACAACAGCTATGTGAGACTTTACAGCTCAAACACCATATCTTTGTTGAAAATGAATGCATCCTGAATCGGAAGTCATACAGAAATCTCCCAAACATTCCAGTGTCAATAAGTGTCAAGGATTTCTCTGAGATGGAATAAAAGGATAAATCTAAAAGTTTATTGCTGAAATCTTAGTTTGCCAACTGAATTTAGGTGAGATGATTAATTCAACTGGACTATTGCAGCCTTATCCTGTTCCACATTCGAAATGGATGAAATCTCCATGGACTTCATTACAGGGTTGCCAAAATCAAAGGGCATGAGCGTAATTCTGGTGGTGATTGATAGATTTGCCATATATAGCCCATTTTTCACAAGTAACCATTCTCAACAAGCACAGTGACAGAAGAATACATCAATTGTTGAAAGACAAGCATCAAGTGGTCTTCAATTTGCATATTGATCTCAACTTCAAGAGATCAACACCATATGGTAAATGGCGGAGAATCCAGAGGGCTGAATGATAGCCTAGTAGATGTAGAACAAAGGTAAAAGCACCAAGACTCAAAACTTAAAGAAATATGTGATCATCAGTTTTACTCTTGATAATGCCAAAAGGACTGAAAATAGGAAGTTGAAATTTTTCCCAAGCATCAACATCGGCCAAATTCAATGGCCAATTTCCAAAAAGGATCATAGATAGGCATAGACAAGAATCAATATACACTAAATCTCAGAGATTGAAAACTACCTACCTATTTTTGAGCAATTTTACTGTCACCTGAAAGAAAGAATTATTAGGTTGGAGTTTAATATTGAGCTTCGTCATGAGGACCACAAAGTTTAAATAATATAAGATAAACAGAAATACCCTTTCGGGCTTCCCCGAGAGGGACCTTACATACCAAGTGGCAAATTGGTTTCTCCTTTAGATGGAAGTGACCTAAATTTTAATCCCAAAAGGCAAAATATTGAGTGAGAAATTTAGAAACCACCTTTTAAATCATCTAAATTTTATAATCAACAGGCAAAACTAATTCAAAATGTATACCTGAAACGCACATTCATCCAAATTTTATACTCAACAAGCACAAAAATAATTTTATAAGTCCGTGAAGAGGTTCACACACCAGAAAAACTGTAAAAACGAGTTGTAACCACATGGCATATCAATTCATTTTTTCAATTGAAAAGGCAGATGCGTCCAATTTGTTTCAAACATGTAATGAAAAGGAGAAAGATGCTGACCTCCATGAACAAGCTTGGTAGAGCGGGACGAAGTTCCAGAAGAAAAGTCATCTCTTTCAACGAGTCCCACGCGCAGACCCCTAGTTGCAGCGTCCAGAGCCACACCGCAACCGGTTGCCCCACCTCCAATCACAAGAACATCCAAAGGGCTGCTGGGACTGCTTCCTTTTAGCGCAGATTCCTGCACTTCTCTGCAAGGGGCAATCCCCTCGCTCAACTGAATTCTCCTCTGTACACCTTCCAGTCCATCTTTCTCCCTACCCAATGCGCTACCAGTGTAAACACTTATAATGCCCACTGATCCTGCTGCTGCAATGGCCGTGGCACGCCGCAGATTGAAACGACGCATGGCTGGAAAACTATGACAAAACAATAATGGGTTTTCTAGCCCCTTTATAAATAATGGTCCCCTGATATGAGCAGACTATCCCAATAGCCGTTGTATGGGCCCCTTTTAATTTTCTAAAGATAGAAAAAGTATTCGCCAGTATACAAACAGTTCAAAAGCAGCACCAAAACAACAGGTATTGTTTTGCTCCTTTTATAAACCATCTAAGGAAATAGAATGAATTAATTAGTGCATCAAAATTGTAGAATAAATAAATCTACAATTAACTTCTCTTCCCTGAACCAATTGGGGTTTATCTGAACACCATCAGATTCCGTTTGAACACGAGTAGATAATGAGAATCAAATTATGCAATATCCATTACGAAAATTTCCAGAAGTCCTGCTCTCAGGATTTTCCGATCTCTGATGTGAGCGGCGAACTTGCCTTTGTTTCCGAAAGGTCTGTCACTATCGTATGAGTTATGGTGTGTGTGGCATTTGTGGATTTAATTCGATGGCCGTACGACTTTGTTTTATTAAACTGCAGAAGTTTAGCGGTGGCTTGATTAAAAAATTGAAAATTTGAGGATGGAAGAATCGCCGACTTTTTAAAATTCGTAAAATACGAGGGTCGACAGTCTGATAGTGGCCGCAGGGTGCGGTCGAGTTTCTTTGGACCAAGTATATAAAAACTAAAATACAGTTTACATATATTTTAAAATCAAGTGAGAAGTTTAGGTATTTTTTATTTTAGATCTTTTTTATATTAAATTTTAGAGTTTTAAAAAAAAAAAAAAAATTCTACGAAGATCGTCAATTTAGAATTTGAATTGATGATAAGAAAGATGTTTAAAATTATCAAAACTTGTTTTCCTTTTGAGGAGAGTGGTGAGTGTAGTGCTTTGACGAAGCCAAATGGTTTCCTGTCATTGATGCCCTTGTATTTGTGATTCATTTTGTTACTCTTTGTAGGGATTTGATCCTTCTTTCTTCTTGTTTGTTTTGTCCTATTGTTTTATTTGGTGTTTGTTTCTTTATTTTGTCAATCTTTTGCAAGCACTTCATTTTTTATGTTTTGAAATTATTTTTCGTACCCTTCTGTTATACACACTTTATGCCCTCCCTCGGCCTTGGTGTCTTGCACCATTTATTACCAATAGGTAGGAGTACCTCACAAGCCAATTGCCCTATGAGAGAGATTAACGAAGGGGATGAGCAAGTTAAAAAGAAAGAAGGTCAAAATGATTCATCTGGTAATTCGGTCATTGCTCTTGAGCAAACTTGAATTTCATATATGGTTTTGACAGTTTTCCTTAAATAAAGAGTAGTTTCTCTACTCAGAGAAAATGTGAATTCTAGTTGTAAAGAACACAAAGGCAACAGGAAAAAAAGCTTCATATAGAGAAGTGTTGATTGCAGACTTGGGCGAATTTGAGTGCCCTTCCTTGGCTGCATTCAATGGACGAATCAAAATGGTCATGGGTAACTCATTAGGAGGCCACGAATTTCTAGGGTCCAAGCCACTGGGCAGTAGAGATGGAGGACTCGTCCAAGAAGGAGACGGTGGTAGAAGAGAAATGGGTAAGGAGTCCTCTTCTAGCATGAAGATTTTTTTCCATTTCTCCTAACATGGATATGGTAAAAGATATCAAAAGTGAATAGACAAGATTGAAAAGTGTTGCATTTTTTTGGGTTTGTTTGGATTCCAATATGATTCCGTCTAGAAAAAATTGATGATTGGATTGGCACAATGTGGGATAAAAAAAATAGGAGTGTACATCATTTTATGTTGAATTTTACAAAAAGGATCTCTTGTGGTTATATTTAAAATGCACTCAATATAGGAAAGGGTGTTAAAGAAGGAATTTTGGAATGTGGAACAAACCCTATTTAGGGTTTTTCTGTGTTCCCCAAAGGGGAACCTAGAAGAGGTAGTTGCAAGACCCTCTTATGATTGGCTTGAAATAAAAAATTTGCTAACATGATATTGGAAATTTCTTCCCCAAAATTTAAAAACCATTGGTAATGTTATGCAAACTAAAGAGTCTAGGGTTACCCTCCCTCATCTAAATGATAGGCTTTGTATTGCTCTTGATCTGGAAGTTAATATTCCAAATAAAATTACTTTGAAAATGGAAGATGGAACTCTTATTTGGGATTCAGAACGCTTGGGTAATCTAATTATTTTTTCTATTGTAAAAAGAATGGACATCACATCAGAGATTATCCTAAATATCAAACCCAAGCAAGTTGGTACCTTCAACACCAGTAAAGAACAAAAACAATATAATGTTGGCCAAAATAACCAAACTCAACATGATGAGGAACCAAAAGTCAATTTAATGGCTATTAACGGCTATCCCACCAATCAATCAAGTCTTATTGATATTGAAATGTCAAAAACACCAGGCCCTCCTATGGAGGAAAGGAATGAAAATGAAGACTTGAGACATAAAAAACCAAAAATATCTCTAATAGAGTCTACTTGAAGAATAACTTGTGATCCCAGTTGTGGATGTGGTTGCTCATATTTCCCACCCTTGCCCCCAATTTGAACAAGGCACTGATTCCATTCACCAAAAAAAGTGCTTGTAGTTAGCTCTAGATTTTATTCAAGAGAAGGTTGTCAAAATTAGATAAATCATAAGCTCTTCTACTCCTTTGATCTTTCAAGACTTGTAGGCCATAGATTATGACCTCAATCCTTGGGATGAGATTATGGGGAAAGAGATTGTTCTGACTAATCCTAACTCTTTTGTGGAAGAAGATGGATTGAGGACTCCTTCTCAGGCCTGGTCTGTTATTCTTGCCAAAAAAGAAAAGAAAAAAAGGAATCTCAAAGACAAACAAAATAACTTAGAGTCTAGTTCTGGTAAGTGACTAAGTAAAAAGGAAAAAGTTATTCCAAAGTGCTTTGGCAGATTGTAAGAAAATCAGAAAAAATCCCCCCCTTAAACTCAATGAATTTAAACATATGTAGTCAGAATGTGAAGGGGTTGGAGAGTAGAGATAGTAAGTATGCTACCAAGGCCTTTTGTAATGCTAGGAAATTTTTGGAATTTCTTTGTCTACAAGAAATCAAGTTACTAGTTTCTAAGCCTAATATGTAATAGAATTAATATGGCATAATGTAAAGGCATTTATCATAGAGCATGGCAGGGGTAAGGGTAGAACTGTTATTATCATACATCCCAAATAGCATAAATATGTTGCTCAATCGAGATCCTCTCCTTGTAACAAGGTGATATGGATTATCTTAAAAGTTGAGGAATTTTTTTTAGGGATTTGCTTCTTATATGCCTCTAATGATTATAGAGAGAGGATGACCTTTCGAATTGGTTGGCTTCCAATCTTCTCAAGGTCCCATAGTATCAGAGACTTCAATATGATTGAATCTAAAGAGGATATGAAGGGTGGGAAGGATAATCTATGGAAGGGTGATGAAATGTTCTTTTTAGGCTAAATTTAAGAGATATCTTAATCTTTTGGACCCCCTTTCAAATAAGAAGAAGAGTAACTCTTCGTCCATCTAGTTCACATGGTGTGATAATCAATCAATTACCAACAAGATATATTGCAGATTGGATAGAGTGTATGTGAATAGATTTGTTTTCCTTTTAATACACCCAATGGGGGTAATGATGTTATTGTTATCTCTTCCTCTATGTTTGATCATTCCCCTAATTTTGCTAGTGTGATATGGGATGCATCCTTCACTCCTAAAGAGGATCCTAGATCTAGAATCTTTAAGTTGAATGTGTATCTCCTAATGATGAGGCTTGTGTGGGGGTCATACAATTGGTTACTTATATCTTTAAATCCCTTAATAAGAAGTTACCTCATACTCAATTATGGGAATCCCCGGTGTCTATATGGAGGAAGATGTTCCAGATTGTTGGGAAGAATAAGGTTATCGATAAAAACAAAATTGATATTATATTACATCAAAATCTCTTCTCTTTTGAAAGTTAATTGTAGGAAAAGGGTCTTGATAAGTCTTTAGAAGCTAAGATGATTAGAACCAAATCTCAAATTTGAAAAATATAGAATTATAGGTTTCAAGGGCAAAAATTTAGGGCCAAGATGACTGACTCAAAGAAGGAGATAGAGGCTCTAAATATTTCTTTTATCTGAATGAATATAAGGAAGAAAGAGAACTCATTGATTTAATTGATTACAATGGTCATACATCCAATGATAAGGATTTTCTTAAGACTATATTTCATGAATTCTTTTGAAAATTATTCTCTTTGAAATATGATTCCCAAAGTCAGAAGGCCATGGATTTCTATTTCATTTCAATTCCTATGAAAGTCTTTGAGGAAGAAGCCCTCTATTTAGATAAATATATTTTGGCTCAAGAAATTTGTAATACCATCTTATCTATGGAAAATGAAAAATCACCAAGGTTGGAGGGTCTCCCTTATGAATGTTACAAGAAGAATATTGATTAGATCAGTCTGTAAATCCTTGAACTATATAATGATACCTTTGAGAACAACTCTTTGATTAACGATATCAACAGGGGTTTTATCACAATCATTCCTAAATATGGTGATAGAGCTCAAATTAAAAATTAGCGCTCAGTTACACTTCTCAACCTTTCTTAAAATATTCTAGCAAAAACCTTGGCTTCAAGGCTTACTAAGGTATTGAGGAGGATAATTTTAGTGACTCAAACTAGTTTTATAAAAGGGAGATTCATTCTTAAACATATTATTACTATTTGGGAAGGGATGCACTATGAAAAACAAGATGGACAAAATGTGGCAATGATTATGTTGGATTTTGAGAAGGCCTATGACCGAATTGAATCGCCCTTTGTGATTGGTGTGTTAACGACATTTGGATTTCCTCCAAAGTTTTTAAATTGATTAGTATCATATTTAAATATTCCTCTACAGTCATTGATGTTTATAATGATGAACTCTCTGATCTCATTACCCTCTAGAGATCTATCACGCAAGGTTGTCCTATCACTCATGTTCTCTTTGTCATTATTGCAAATGCCCTCACTATATCCTTAGAACTGAAGCTATATCCCCTGCCCTTAGGGGCATCACCTTTCCCAATAATGATACGCTTCTTAATGTCCAATTTGTTGATGACACTACCATGTTTATTGAAATTTTTGAGAGCAATTATAATAATGTTGTCAATATACTTCAAGTGTTTTGCAAAACTTTAGGTTCCAAAGTGGGTTCTCATAAATCCACTATTATTGGATGGAATGATGCTCCTCCAACTTGGTTTTCTTCTAAGGGTTGGGGGTTGTTAGACCCTTACAAGGTCATTAGATATTTTAGTATTCCATTTGTTTTATTTCCCTCACTTAAAGATATGTGGGATTGGATGTTCAAAAGAGTAGAAAAGAATCATGGAAAATGGCAGACTCATTTGCTTTGATTGGAATGGAGTTCCCAAGTGGTACAAAAGGTTCTATCCTCCCATTATATTTATCATTCCTCTACTTGGTTGTTTCTTAATGTGCATTGTAATCAATTGGAAAAAAATCCCAAGATATTTTCTATGGTCTGATGGTTAAGGGAGATAAGAAGATACATTATGTATCTTGGAAATGGTGTCACCTCCCAAAGCTCTTGGTGGTTTAGGCCTAAAAAAACAAAAATTGTAGACCATAGCCCTAGCATCTAAATGGATATTCAAATTTGTATATGGCACTCAATTTTAAAAGGTTTTAACCAAGAATAACTTGTCCTTATCTAATCCAAAAAGTGGGAATTTTGGGATCCTATCACTATGTTTGATATTGTTTTTGGTCAGGTTGATGTTATAACCTATGGCTCAAAGGTCTTCTCCTCTCTTTATAAAGCATAGGATTAGGTGTGAGTATTGGTTTCACATAGAGAAAGTATTGGTTTCACATAAATTATTCTTTTTGTACTTTGTACTTGAATGAATTTTTGATGTGTGGGTCGACTTTCTTAATGTATTTTATGTAATTTGCTTTTGGTCATGTAATGACTTGCGACATGCATCGGTTGGATGTCTTTATGTAAATAAATTATTCTCGTTATACTTGATATTTCAACGTGTAGGTCGAAATCTTGAGAAAGTTCTTTTCATTATGAATATGTAATTGGGTTAATTAGACTATGTGTATGTAAGAACCCTTCGCAGGCTCTATCCGCTGTGTCGTTTGAGTTGTTTTATTTTTGTTTAATATTCTGATTTTTTTTGTGTTTTCAAGGGGTTTTGACAAAGCAAATACAATAATTGAAACTAATCTATCTAAACTAAAATTCAAATCTGATTGCAATATAGATCAAAGTCATTTATTCTCATATGATTGCTAATGTTTTGAACACAGCGTATTGCTGATAAAAAATACATTAAAAAAACATTTGTACGAAATGATTAAAACCTAATTTTTGTCTCCAGAATGCAACCACGCTGCTGATTGCTGATTGTTGATGAAGCTACAATTTTACTGTTCATGCGCATTGTTCACACGCACTATTCACACGCACTGTTCACGGCTGCAACTTTCTCTCCCTTGTTCTGTAATTAGAAGAATATTGAAAACATACTGTTGGAGCACAATCAGAACCTCTGTATCGATTTTCCTTCTTCACACAAAATCAACACTCCAAATCCAGAATTGAGACTTTCAACAATTCAATATACAACAACATTGAATTGATATACAGACAT
>MU227381.1:2550475-2566567 GCA_018584345.1 Thuja plicata | reverse complement strand
AATATTTCACTTAATTGGCTTTATTAAATACTCCCACTTTATAATATAATATTATAAAGTCATTAGTTATTAAATTAAATCAATATAATTTAATTTAATAACACCTTTAAAATTAAAGCCACTGATTTGTCTCACTGCAACCATCTAACTTCTGACAAGCACCAGGACCAACTGCCCAGCCAAAAATAGCCACTGCTAAAAATAGACTTACTATAAATAGTAAGTCCCTCAAACTGGAGATTCTCTGAAACTCGATCCTAAGATATCTGACGCTCTGTGCAGACACCCTACCAATCCTGGCCATATCAGAAACCCCACTTACTAAAAATAGTAAGTCAGCCAAAATGACCTGAACGAAGAGCAGACCTGATAAACTGAATCTCTAGAATGGAATCCCAATGCTGGCTCCCCAATCTGACCCCCTCTGAACACCCGATTAGCTTGCGAGGGTCGCCAAACCAAGCTAATCTCGAAGTCTGAAAAACGGGGACATTACAGTGTATAATTCGATCTTATTTTCCTTTCGACTTTCTGTAATTTACGCTTAAGTATGACATGGCATCTTTTGAGAAAAATGCAGTCTTTACAATGTGATCACAAAGATTGACTAAAAAGAAGCTCAGATGTTTTAATTTAGAAATTTTCAATCTAACCCTAAATAAGTTTGTATGAGATACATTTCAATAAGTGTATAGATAATCTACACAATAACAATTAAATTCAACTATGATTTTAGCTCGTGATTTGTGGGTTCATCCATATCAGTGTTTTTCTTTAAATCAAATGAGAATTGTATAGTCATTTTGTATATCATTCTAATGATGGATCATAGAGTGTGATCTAAAAATTGATAATTTTTACATAGTTAAATCTAGAAACTGTATGCACTGTACATATCTAAAATCTTTAACTATTTTTTTTTAACATTGCATATACATAGACTATGAAATAATTGAATATATGATAAAAGGTCTGAAGTAAAATCAATTATACAATATCCTTAATCTGCAATATTAGGTTGAAATTTTCACATCATCGATATTCTAGATAAAATTACATGATTCTAATTAATGGATCATCTTGATAATGAATTAGAAAATATGCTCCAAATAATTGATGAAAATAAAAATCATAATATGATTCAAAAAATTTCAAATTAATCTTGAATAAGTCTTATGGATAGATTTCATGAAGTATATAGATAAAATACAATATAATTTGATCCTTGTTGTACAGGCTTAAGAAAATTAATTACTAGTTTTAAAAGTTATATTCATGGATTCATGGTTTTGATGTGGTATTGGTTCAGGGTATGGAGACTAGGATGTAGTAAATAGCATGGTGTATGAAGCGAGTAGAAGGCTAAAGGACCCTGTGCACGGCTGTGCAACCCTAGTTCAGCAACTACATAAGGCCCCGTTTGTTTGGGGAATTGGAATTTGACTCAAAACCTTATTATCACAAAATCAGGTTTTGAAATCCCGGTTTTGCATCTTGGGGAATTGGAATTTGACTCAAAACCTTATTATCGCAAAACCAGGATATGATTTCTAATTCCACCTATTCAGTGGGAAGATGATGCCACTCATTTTGGTGTCTAAACCCGATTTTGCTTGACAAATCTGGAATTGCAATTTAGAGAAACAAACAGCGGATTTGCAAAAACGGGAAGTGTCACTCCCAAAAATGGGAAGTGTCACTCCCAATTCCGTGAAACAAACGGGGCCTAAGAAAATCGCGGAGCTGAAGTGCCAGTTGGCAGCCACACAAGCAGAGGTAGTAAAGACAAGCATGGAGAAAGATGAGATTCTAGCCCTCCTCACAGGTGGCTATCACAACGATGATCAACATGCTTTCTGTCATGTGCAAACAAATGGTAATTTCACAATGGATGATGTGGAGCAGCTATGGAAACCACTTTGGGAGGCATAAATGTAACCACTGGCATGAATAAGGGGAAAACATTAATGTTTTGTGTTGATCAGAGCGAGATTGTTTTGCATATACTACTTACATTAGAAGAATAATTATCCTGGTAGTGATTCTCAAATAACTCATTCTTCCTTGCTTCTGAAATATTCCTGTGTTGCTTGCACTTCCAATTTGGACTTTTGAGAAAAAGTTTGCCATTCACATGTACTGGTTGCTAATTTTCTTGTGGCCACTGTGCACTTTATTTTGTATATTATAGACAGAGTATTCGATGTCTCAAGATCTCAGATAGAAGCGCTATTTTTTCTCAGCAGAGGTAGTAGATTTTACTGGCTTCTTGACCCGATTAGAGAACAAATTAGGGTTTGGGTCTAGTTCGGTGTGACGGATATATATAGATCTATGTGTTGTATTGTGTTTGTTGCACTGGAGGTGGGCGGAGCGGACATGACTTTGTAGGGACTTAGTATCTAGAACCTTGACAGATTGATATTTTGGATTTTGGACCTAGAATCTTGACAAGCTCAAGACAATGAGTGATACACAACTAATGTCTCTAACACCTTCGATTACGACTATAGAACTTGACTTCATAAATAATCCAAATCATGAGTACTCTCACTGTGTATGTCTAATTGGTTTGATTTACTTGCTACATCACTTCACTACTCCCTGTGATATGCATGTATTGATTTGTGCATGGAACTAATGCTCTCTGACCTATTCATCCTACATATATTAAGATGCTCTTTACATAATATATGAAATGTTCTATGCTCTTTATACTGTATATGAAATGTTCTTCAACCTATACCCAGACAATACACTCTTATAGACTCATATCTCATATTGTGAATGCCATGTATATTTATGTTGTGCCTCATGCTTCTTTTCATTGTTCCTTTAAACATGATGTGTTGATGCTATTGTGGTGCTGAAAATGTGTATTCATGACTGCTTATTGATTTGCAAAAATGGATATCCCTTCATAATGCTCACATTCCATGCTTCTATAACAATAATGGAGACCCTTACGTTCTGTCAAGTTTTAGCTTTCATGAATGGATATAACTTGATAATGACAATGCATGGTATTCAATGACCTTCTTCATAACAACCTTGATCTTTCTGTTCTGATGTCTCAACATAAGTTATATTGTCCCCGTCAAAATATAATCATTGTTACCTTATCTGGAACACCATAAACTACTGTGTAATCCTTTTGAAAGTATGTTCATGTTTATCCTTTGAGATCACCATCACTGTATGCAATCAATATTTTCTTTGTCCTCTTGGATATGAGCATCACTGACTAGCATTACCTTAAAATCTAATATGCTCAATCACACATTGATGTTGTATTTCAATCTTATGTCACATTTGTGCATTTGTGCAATGATCTGGTAACTGTACGCATGACACTTTCTTCCAATGTTGTAATTCTTTGACTATTACAGCAGCAAAAAGACCTAATTGTCTGCCATGTACTGATTTCCTTAACTGTGGCCTTCTTGTGTATACCTGTAAATGCACATTCACTATAGACTCTAATATGCTATGGCATTTTTATGACAATGTGTTGTCCTACGTCTTCTGCTGACACATGTTGAATTGGTCCTGATCTCGATCACTATTCTGTGCAAAACTGTAATTCCCCTTTTTGGGGCACATTATTTTGTGCCTTATAGTTATCCTTTTCATCATGGTCCGGTGGGATAACCGAGGTTTGGCAGAGGATCAAAGGGATGTTTGGCCTAGGCATTTTCAGTTTCAATCCAATCGGAGCAGTTTCCACAGGGTTTCCAAGGTACTTACTATTTATAGTAAGTTGACAGAACTCATTTTTTCTAGCATTTCAGTAGTGGACTTGGAGCATCTCGCCGAGAGTTTTTCGACAAGCTATCACATGTATTCATCCGAGTTTGTTTGGCCCTTTGTTTTAATGCCAGAAAATTCATACTTTATTTTATTATGTCACTTTATAACCCAACGTTGTATTTATTTAAAAAGTGACTTTAAGTGGAATATGAAGAGACAAAGTGGGGAAACTAAGAGTCACAACTGCAGCTTTAAAAGAAGACTTGGAGTCTCATTTTAGGGGATGCTTAGTTTTTGATATTATATTTATCTCTTGGAGTTATCAGGAAGCTTTCAGCTTTTGAATACAGTTGTGAGGACGCAAACCCTTTTGGCTTAAAGGTGGATTGGACGTAGCCCCAGTTCGTCTCCGGTGCGGATTCACAGCAGAGTTTGCCATTGCATTTCCAGGTTCTTCTTGTCATTTGATATTACTACAGAATATTGTAGTTCAGATTTGGATTGTGAGAAATCTCACTGTTATTTTGTAATGCAACAATGTTGCTGAGGGTTTTAATGGAATATATATTGCTGGTTTATTACTGTTGAATCCATGGTTTATTGCATAAACATATTTGTTTATATCTGCAAGATATTATTTGAAAATTATTGGGATATACCTAGTTCGGGTCATTACAGTGGTATCAGAGCCTTGATCTTGCCATCCCAGTGGGATTATTATCAGATTTCACAATAGCATAAAAGTGAGAAAAGATTTCAGTAGGTGCACTCTGAATATCACATTTCGCAGCAAAAGATAAGGGATTCAAGAACCTATGACTACCTTAGTGGTTTTGCATTGTTTCCATAAATCCCAAAGGTTGGATTCATAGTCAGTCAAGCCAGATTTATTGTTAGTCAAGATTAACAGTGAAATAACGTAGACTATTATTGTTGTGGAAACCATCATAATAGTGGATATTAGGTTGGCCTTTGGCTGTGTGCGTCGACAATTTTGGGCATCGAAATTGCTTTGGTACACAAGTAGTGGTGTGGAAGAAGGGACGGTATATCCCATTCATTCTTTGGTCTTCGGGTTACAGAGAGTACTGTGGTTGAATAGCAGTCTATAGCTCCTTGGTGATATGCGGACCATTGTGGTCACACGGCTACCTTAACACATTGAATGACATTAAGATGTTGTTGGAAGGCCTACGGAATACATTGTCTGTATTGCACGAAAGTGCTAGAACCTCTAAGTGACTAGTGTAGCAATTTGTGGGCCTCACATCATGGCATGTGATGGATGTTTTCAAACGCGGGTCAGTATAAACCTCCTAGCACACGGGCAGGCAGAACTTGGCAAGAAAGATCTTGGGTGTTGGGCGTGACTCTAGGAGTCTGGTCTTGTATTGCCACCACACAAACCATTCTCAAGCCTGCCATCCAATAACCGAGACTGGACGTTCACATGTTGTGCTGATAGTCTACAACAGAATGACTTATGGGTTAGTTAGCTTCAACCATTGTGCTTCAAATGATACTAGATAACATTGCGTGGAAGAATCAGAATTATGATCAAACATAAACACACCCGCAACCTTGGCATTCATATCTCCAAGCGGCTGTGTATAAATTTCATTGCAAGATCATAGTTGGTGGTTGTTGGAGAGCGACATAATTGAAGGCATTGGACATTGTCATCTGTGGGAGGAGCCACCAATAACTATCGTGGCTAGAAAGAGGTCATACCAGCCGTCAACATGATAAGAGAGTTGTCACATAGGGGAAATATCTTCCAGCCTTAGCACGGCAGTGGCAAGGAGGATGTTGGATTGCGTTGAATACATATAACTACAGTGACTTTCACCTAGCAGCAAGGTGGAAACCTGATGGTGTGTGACAGATGTGAGAATGAAAGTCGCATTCGATAAGGGAAGAATTGTTGGACAACAGTCTTATTAAATACCACAGGGTGCCGAAGAATACTAGTATTGGTGGTCAACACTAGTCTCATCATAGTGCATTGGGGAAGTCTAGATGCTGGACATGGGTAGGTGAACCATCTTGGGTCCAGCTACTGCGAGTTTCATTGTATGAACATCAAAGTCCTTGTTAGCAGGAGTACATCTAGGTGGCATGTCCAATAAGATTGAACCTATCAAGGAAAAGAATAGAACTCCATAGTAAATTACAATTAACTGTGAAGTTGTAAACTTTTGTCATCAAACTACTATTATTCCATTTTGGGATATTACAGTGGTATCGAACATCTATCTCATTGATATTTTCAGGTGTTGAATACTATATAGTAATTTAAATATCAATTCTTTACTTGTGCTTTCGATAATATGAAGATATTGAAAAGAAAGTATATAGTGAGAAAATGATATCCTCTGTTAGAAATCAGAGTTCCTACAATTTGCAGAATCAATGAGTTTGGTGACATTACATTTACCATAACTCCCTTATTTGACAACTCACCTTCTGCAAAACAAGAACCATTCAGAGTGGGAAATTTTTATAACAAACAGTTGCAGTCTAAAACCTTAGAAGTTAAGTTCATGCAATTGCTTCCAGAAAAGACCCAGTTAGAGTCATTACAACAGTTCCAGGTATCACCTTCTTGAAGGCAATTCCACATCATACCATTGGAGGTAATTTTCACTTACAACCTTAGAGTAACAACAATATTCAGAATTTCAGTGTCGGGTACAAGGTGGAATACCTGCTCATATTATTGAAACAGAAACTACTTTTGACCATCGTAGGAAAGGGATTTACGCAACAGCTACAAGTTAATCTGAAAATTTTGAATAGTGTAAGTCTGGGCATTCACATGTAGAGACAAGTAGTTTCTAACCGGGCAAAATGCATAGTTTGGAAAAAGTCTAGAAGGATCTTGTTAAGGTACAACAATAATTAGCCCAAATTTCACAACCTGATAAAAGGACAGAAATACTCAGCATGTATGATGAGTATAACACACTTCCTCCACAGGTTTAGAGAGATTTAACCTTCTCTAGTTTCATGGACCTTCATCCAAAGCTACACCACAAGACTTTAATGGCAAAGAAACAATATCATGATTTGGCTCGAGATCTACTTGCACAAGATAGGTGCAAAAATTTATATAAAGAGTTTCTAGCTATCATTACTCAACCTATAAGTGAACAAAAAACTAAGTCAGTTATCGAAGAAAAGCCTTATAAGGTTGACAGTGAAGTAGGAGATTGCAAAATAAATATTGAACCCATGCATGAAGGAGAGGCTAAAGAAGAGGTAGCAAATATACATGTTACAAAATATGAGGAATCATGTGATTTCTATAGCAGCACATCACATATGCATAATGATGATGTGGATGAGCAATTAAAGAATGTGTCTCAAAATGATAACGATAAGGAGCATGCCTTGCAACGACAACTGAAGGTCAATAACGATGTAATTACTGCAGCTCTTGTTCACCATGATAACACTCGCCAGATCATTGAGGATCTTTACATGAAATCTTAGAGAGAGATAGGACAAAGTGGTATAAGGATTGGATCTTATGTTGCAGATTTATAGGAGGTCAAAACAGCATTTGAGGTTTCAAAATCAGAATATATATGCTTACTGTCAGATCGCGACTACCTGTTACAAGTTGCATAAAATTATGTTGAGCAGTTGAGGAAAAAGAATGATGAGGCTAATAAGCTCAACAAAGAGCTTAATATTGCTCAGGAAACCTTGGAGCACACACATCTTGCACTTAAGGAAGCAAGAAATCAGATTGTTGTCACTAGTCAGTACAGGGAACAGGACAACTAGGAAAGGTCTGAATTCTTTCAGGAGGTGATTCAGGAACTCGATAGCATACAACAGACCTATGAATTGGATAGCTATCCCAAAATATCTTTGGATCATCTAGAGTTTCCTTACGAGTTAGATAACTTTCAGGTGATCGATAATTTCTTGTTTGAGATGGATGCTGATTTAATATTTGATAATCCTTTCTTTGAGCTAGATGAGGAAGGTATTTCCTATACCCATGACGAGGATGAGGTTGACTACAGAATTTGGGACCCAGGGTCAGCTATTAGAGGTGAATCTTGGTCACCAGGTTGGAGTAGTGGGATTAGCTCAGTTGCTGAGCAATGTGGTTTTTACACCAACAAACTAGGATGGGCAGTTTTGTCTTGTGGCATGATGGGTGATATGCCTTCCCTTGCACTACCTCTCATTGATGATGAGTTGTCTCGTGCTGGCAAGCGTCCTTTGGATAATTCCTCTTTCCACACAGCCGCAACTCCTCTACTTTATCATATTGATTATGGTAATTCTATCACCACATATTTTAGGCATGATGATGATGTTCAGGTAGATCTTATTTAGTATGTTAGTGTACTCTCAAATTTTGGAGAAATTTGGAGTGACTATATTGAAAATTCCTTCAAGGCAAGATGAATAACCCCTAAAAACTTGCGGAGAAGGCTTATTTTGAATGCTTGTAAAAAGAGGCCTGATGTTTTCTATGAGATATCACTTGGGGAACAGGTTCAACACCTATCATTTGGCAAATGAAATAGGTTCCAGCTCTCAGATTTGAGTTTTCACATGTTTTGGAGATAGCCATTTTGAAGCATTTACCCAAATCTGCATTTGTGCATGTTTCTAGTTCTCACTAAGTGACCTACTTTGCAGATTTATATTTTTGGCCAGAAGGATTGTCATGACATGAGATTTTTTATGAGGTGTTATAGACATGAAATTGAACCTCTATGCCCGTTTTAAGACCCCTGTGAATTTGTTTACATAGTTTGCCAAAGTCATTCCATTTGCAATTAATTCAGTTTCTCTGAGTGTTAAATGCAGAGTAATGAAATAGCCCACTTTGAAGTCTTGCAGTATGTACCCAATTGAATGCCCTGCATAATTGATTTTTCCCTTGTGTTGCAAACATGAAATTGTACCTATTTGAAGAGTTGCAAACTCATACTAATCCAATTGTCCACTTTGCCAACTTAATTCCAAATCCAATTTCTGCATATTTACTGTGTTTTAAGTTTTGAAAGTTGTTAGATGGATGACTTTGAGATGCAATACATGTTGATCAATTTATCATCTAAACAATTTACTTGAATTTCTGTGTTCCTAGTTTGAAAATGAATCAAGATACAGAGGTTCAGACTCTAAGGTTCTCTTTTGATTGGTTTTTAAAGGCATAATCAAAGATGTTTTAGGCAGATTAACAGTGATAAACATAATTGGATTTATAGAGAAGTCATCTTTAGAAGATTGAAACTTCTTATCAGATGGTGATTTTGAGTTGTGAATTGCTTCTTAGTGCTCCCTGTACCTGAATATATTAATGTGATCAGTGGTGGGGCCTTAAGGCATATTCCCTTATTTTTGTAAAGATCAATCTTTTTGCATTTTATGTTGTTTCAGTTTTTTCACTTACAAAGTATTATGGAATTTGCAAGTTTGATCAGTTGCACCTTACACCTGAAGTTGAATATGGCGAAGCCCTTTTGCATGCATATTTATTGTTGATGAATGAATCACTCTTCCAAGTGACAGATCTTCAGGATTTGATCTGATGATTTTTCAAATTGCAATTGGGCAAGGTTTTGCATGTGTTAAAAAATTTCGGTTAAGAATAAATGAAGTTGCTCACTTTGCATGTTATTATCTTTTGGCCCTGATATTCTCAAGCCAATCCAGTTAGCGACCATGCTTAGATGCTAGAGATCAGTGGTTCCTCCGATTCCCATGCTTGCATAGTGTAATTCAGTCAATTTTCTGGGCCAGTTCCAGAGGCCAGTTGTGGAATGAACAAACATAGAGGTTATTACTTGCTAATTTCATGGAGGAGTTTAGCATGGAATGAACAGATATAGAGGTTATTACTTGCTAATTTCAGTGAGCAATGTGCTACATTTGGTATACAAGAAGTTGCACAACATTTCAAAGCGGAGCCAATTTTCAAAGGCAGGTTCAAACACATTGCAAAAATCACAAGGAAGTGTTGTGCGTGGGATTTGAAGATGAGATATGCTACCTAGACTTCCAAGGAGGAGTTCCAGTCAATTTTAAATCCTAGAGATGCTGCGTAGGGGATTGGTGGAAGAGCCCACATGCTGGATAAAACAAAGTCTAAAAACTTGGCAAACCAAACACAAGTACATGGAGGACATTGAAAACTATTAAAAAAAATGTTATTGGGTGGTGTATGGCTCAAATACCATGCGTAGGAGGAAATCATGGGAGGTGTTTGCGCAGATTTTTGAAGGGTTTAAAACTTTCAATACATTGAAAAATACATATTACCAAAGCTATACCCTACGCAACAAATTGGAGTGGGAGCTCACGCCAAAAGAAGGAATGTCCATGTTGACTTTGGGGGTAAGTTTAAAACATTGAAAATTAACACCAAAAGATGAAGCCAACAAGGCATGGAGGCTTTCCACGCAAGCAATACAAAATCATAGTCTGTGCCAACATACAAGCAGAAAACTTGAGCATGGTAATTATGCTTGCGCAGGGGTTAAATAAAGGAGATGTTGCGTTTGACTTCATTACAAATGTAATCATCAGGTGTAAAGCAAGTTCCACAACAGTTGCAAGCATCCTCTTGCACATTGTGAGGAAGGGAGAGGTTGCACAAACTGTGAAATACTTCACAACATGTTTGAAATATGTGAATTGTTTTTTTAAAATGCCCAGCAAAATGTGGAAGCATAACAAAGGCATGTAATTTATTTCTTGCAACCCACCCATTAAAATAAGAGGAGAACCCAGGAAGGAGCTTGCGCAACAAAAGGAAACAGAGCAATGTTTTAGAACATTAAAAGATGCCAATGCCAAGTTTAAACTAGAGTATGTTGCGCAACACATGGTGGTTGCCAATGCTTGTTTTAAAAACAAAAAAAAATCATTAAAAGCCATGCTAGGAGGCAAATGCAATTTGCAGAGGCAACATAGAAGGAATGTCTGCGCTGGAGAAGGAAGAAACCATGTGTGTGAAATGAAAGAAGTAGGCCAAATTCATTAAAAGCACATTGACAGGTGTAATCCCAGACCAAAGGCTGCGCAGTATATGAATGATTGAGAAGCCAAACAAAATGATTAAAGTGCTTGCGCAGTATGCCAGGAGAAGGTTGAAAAGTCTTGAAAGTGCAAAATCTATTATCCCACATTGCTTATGGGTGGGATTTCTATAATGTTTTTATATTGCAGCACTTACAATATGAAATAAGTAAAGAGCCAAGAGGCCCATTGGCGGGCCCCTTGGCTAGAAGTGTGCATGTGCAGGTGGGCCCCATATTTTGGGCAATTAGTATGCAAAGTGCTTTAAAACTTCAAACTCATATATCCCACATTGACCTCGCATGAACAATTTCAGATGTTTATAAAAAAGAAGGCATAAGTATTACTTTGAAGATGAAGAGGAGGCTCTCCACACGTGAGCTCAAAAAGTGCCTTAGGAAGCGTGCCTAGTCGGTCGACACCTAAATTTTACAGAGAAATGGAGCCAGATGGAGGTGGTGACATGGCAGACACGTGGAAACTAGTCATTCACTCGTGCTAGAGGAAGGCTATCATGGAAATGGCTCATGACTGCGTGACCGAGCTTGTCGTGCTGGTTCGACGAGGTGCCCAGAATGATGCGCAAGCTCGCAACCGAGCCAGTCGCGCAGTCGCGGAACCAAAAATTGGCTCATCGTACAATCATGCATGAAGATCAAGATGACCAAAATGACTCGTGATTGAGCAGCCGAGCTCATCACGCAGCTTCTAGTCACTCAGTCGCGCACCCAAAAATGCCCAGTAACACAGTCGCACATGTTTTCTGAGGTAATGAAAAGGGCATGCGAGTGCGTGACTGAGCCAGTCGCGCACTCGCGGAGGATTTGCAACGAAGTAAAAAAGTGGTTGTGACTGAGCGATCAAGCTCAGTCACGCACTTGCGAAGGGAAATTGGAGCCAGTCAGGGATTTGGAGGTGGATTTTTAGAGCCAACTAAGAGGTGACACTTGGCAAAATCAGGTGACTTGCACAGGAAAAGGGAAAAAGTGAATAAAATCAAAGTTAAAATTGTAGAATGATATAGTTTAGACTATATTGAAAAACTCATAAATTTAAATGATGCAGAAGTAAAAGAATGATTTCAAAATATGGTCAGATTTTGTGCAGACATATAAGTGTCATATATCACTGGAAAGGCCTCAGAATGAGGATTCTGATTTTATGAGCCTTTTGAATGCAGATCAAATAAGATTTTTGCAGTTAGAGAAAGAAGCAGTTGCATATATTTTCTGGGAGAAGAAGGACAAGTGTCGGTGACTGAATTTAATTTTTCCAATTCCTCTATATCTCAGATTCTTCTCAATTGTACAGGGATGGTGAAATTAAGGCTGCAAGGTAGTTTTCTGATTTTGTGTGTCTGGTTTTGAGTTCTTTGTTATGTAGATGTATTGAATCAGAAGTTTTTAATGAAAAATAAATGGAATCCCTTACCAGTATTTGTCTGATGTCTTTGTGTTTGATCCTGAATCTTTGTGCATAAATTTGTAAGGCATTTTAGTGCACCAGTTATAAGGTAACTGTGAATTTGTGTTTTAGTTTCTTTCAAGGAAAGAGTAAATCTTATAGACAAGTTCAGAGGTTTCAAGGTTGGATATGAATCTAATGTCCAGGTGTTGGAGTGAAAAGAGTGAAATGTAAGGCATTTCATTTGGGTCCTATATATTTGGATTTAGAGAGTTTTATGTGAATGTATGTTTATATGACTCTGTTTCCCAATAGACAAGGCACTGGTCTTTGCTTCTTTATGCAGTTGTCATCATCAATCATAAAATATCAAATCATTTTACTTTTTTGTTTAATGAGTTGTGAAGGATTGTCAGATTTAGTGTAATGGGCAGGAATCCATCTCATGATTCACATGAAAGAAGTGAATCCAATAGGTACACCCGCCTGAGCCTTTGAGCTTGAAGTGTAGGAGGATTGTTTGATCCTTGTTAATTAGCCTTTTCTTTGACAAGGTCAGGGAAAAATGCTAACAGAATGGCGACTTCGCTGGGGATTTAAGAGATGTAATAATCTTGTTAAACTTTTATTAGAATATAAGGTTTTCTAATTTCCAAATCTTTCAATCCAGTTTCAAGTCAGCCCATCCGAGTTTCATTAACATAATGACGACTCTAGTGGGGAATTGCTGAAGTAGAATGGTCAATGAGTGTAGGAGAGTGGTTTCCTTGTCTTGTTGTGTTAACCCCAGGATCTGGTTTTTAAAGAAAGAGTCAAGGTCTTAGAATCTGAAATTTATTTCAGATTTGTGGAAGGATACCTTGGAGGTGTTGTTATTGCATTAATTATAAAGAAAGATTTGTGTGGCTTTGCTAGTTAGAGAGAACCCAAAAATATAATTATATATGTCAACTGGCTTTTGTTGTTTGAAAATTTTCCTCTGCAAGGAGGTGGCGACTCTATGTTGAAAAGAACCTGATGGAGCTATCAAGAAAGCTCTAGATTTGCCAATTTCTAGTCAAAGAAATAAGAGCAGCTGCTGCAATTTCCTTTCAGGTAATCCTAATATTTTCACGTGAAAGAAAAGTTCCTTATGAAGTGAAGTAGCATGAAGAAAAGGAAATAATGGTGATAAGTTGAAGTGCTTCTCGGTTGATGAATGTGTTCTTTATACTTTTGAGAAGTATGTTTATATTTTGATCTCATGCTCATTTGGGAGAGAAGTTAGTAATTCATTTAACCATGGGTTCCAGTCAGCCACAACCCTGTAATTTGAAGAGGGGTTTTAGTAATAAATTGTATGCAGCTTTAAATTTTAGAGGTAATCATGGTTACCCAAATGCTTTTCCACCCGAAATCAGAGAAAAATTGCCTATATTCAGGTGTGAGAGAGATGAGAATGCTGAGAAGCATTGTAAAGAGTTCATGGACTTAATTGAGGATTTTGACATTGAATGTGAGGATAGTGTCATGAATTTATTTGTCCAAACTTTGAAAGATAATGCTAGGAACTGGTTTTCTTTTTTACCAACTTGTTCAATTTCTTCTTGGGATGAATTACATGTTGCCTTTATGGAACAATTTGGTGAGAGAATGAATTTGAGTGATGTATTTACTGATTGGTTGAATCTTAAGATTAAAGAAGATGAACTAGTACCTGATTTTAATATCAGATTTGCAAGAGCTTTACATGAAATACCTGAAAGATGTAGACCTCAATATGATGTGTGTGTTATAGTTTACTTTGATGCATTTGAAAAGAAGATGAGTTATAGGTTGAGAGACAAGGGACCTAAGACTTTGCATCAGGCTTTTAGGATGACAATAGAGATTGAGAACAATGTCAAATACAGATTGACAAAGAACCATTTCTCTAGAGGGATTTGCCAACAAAATACATTTGAGAATGGACAAGAGTATTGTGAAAAGTTTGCAGCTCCAAGTAGGTGTATTGATACCTCTGCTTTGGTTTCTAATCAGGTCTTGAATTTAGATTTGAGTAGATGTATGTTTAGTAATCCTTTGTAGCATACAAAAGAAACTTCTAATTATTTCATGCCTTATAGTTATCCTTTTCATCATGGTCTGGTGGGCTAACCGAGGTTTGATAGAGGATCAGAGGGATGTTTGGCCTAGGCATTTTCAGTTTCAGGCCAATTGGAGCAGTTTCCACAAGGTTTCCAAGGTACTTACTATTTAAGTATGTTTACAGAACTCAGTTTTCCTGGCATTTCAGTAGTGGACTTGGAGCATCTCACTGGGAGCTTTCCGACAAGCTATCACATGTCTTCATCCGAGTTCGTTTGGCCCTCCATTTTATTTATTTAAAAAGTGACTTTAAGTGGAATATGAAGAGACAAAGTGGGGAAATTGAAGAGTCATAACTACATCTTTAAAAGAAGGCTTGGAGTATTATTTTATGGGATGCTTTGTTTTTGATATTATATTTATCTCTTGGAGATATCAGGAAGCTTTCAGCTTCCGATTACAGTCGTGAGGATGCAAACCCTTTTGGCTTAAAGGTGGATTGGATGTAGCCCCAGTTTGTCTCCGGTGCGGATTCACAGCAGAGTTCACCATTACATTTCTAGGTTCTTCTTGTCATTTGATATTACTGCAGAATATTGTAGTTCAGATTTGGATTGTGAGAAATCCCACTATTATTTTGTAATGCAACAATGTTGCTAAGGGTTTTAATGGAATATATATTACTGGTTTATTACTGTTGAATCCATGGTTTATTGCATAAACGTATTTTTTTATATCTGCATGAGATTATTTGAAAATTATTGGGATATACCCGGTTTGGGTCATTACAAAACTATTTGAAATGCCTCGTACATACTCAACCGTACGAGTGTGTTCATCGTGATGACATGTAACTAATTAAATGTTTGACTATATTAAGTTGAAGATGATGCAAGACATTAAATCAGTTAATGGTTTGTATTGTCATTGATGTCAACTTGATATCATCTGTATGGTCATATACATAATGCCAAAGACTTCAGAGAATCAATGGAATAAAGGTTATGCTTTCAGCAATGCATAAAAGTCAAGTATTCACTAAGTGACAGACTACACCGATGGAGTGCACACCATCGGTAAATACAGAGATAAAATCACAGTGATGCCCGACAAGCAGAAGACAGTGTTGCCCGAAGAAGCAGAATCAAAGGATTCTCGATGAGCTAAAAATAGACAAGCAAGATCCAATGATACTTGACAGACGGAGATCCCAAAGCTAACTGAAGTTACACCGATGAAACTGGCAGTTGTCACCAACGAAGAACTGTAGAATTGACTGACTTAATAGAGAGGTCAGAAAACAACAAAATATCTAGCTGGCAGAGCTAAAGGATAGACTTAACTAGTTGTTTTATTTTCTTTATTTGACCACAGTTAAGTAAGTGATTTGTACAACTAGCAAGAAGATAACTATGAGATAAATCAGGAGTTAAAGTCACAAATCAATTTGGCTGGATTATTTTTCATGCCAAGAATCAAGAATCGAGAACCTAGAATTAAGGAATATCATGTCTATATAAGAGACAAGCATAATTCATTCCCAGAATGCAATCAGATACATGAGGGAGTGAACTGATAGAAGATGCTGAAGAGAAACTGATGAAGGATAAACTTCATGCAGTCCTAATCAATCAAGCTAAGGGAGAGCTAAAGAATTCTGTAGACACCGACGAACAGAAAAGCACAGCATCACAGAGCAGAAAGAGTTAAGTACAAAGGAATTGAATTGATACATTGATCAGAAAGATATTGTAAGTAAATAGATCTAAAAATATGCAATTTAGTTGCATTAGAAATAGGTCATTTTGTTTCAGTTTA
>MU227381.1:2500835-2540202 GCA_018584345.1 Thuja plicata | reverse complement strand
CTAGATTAAAATATGCATTTCAATTCTTTAATTATAATGGCATTTCTCATATAGAGTAGTTTCCATTTCAATCTCTATCATGCTTTAAAATCCTCCATTTTAGAAATGGTCATGGTTGTTGGCTCTCGTTCTGAGAGTAAATTTGACACCCTAGCTAAATAGGAGGCAACAGGCCGATTCAATCAAATTTGTGAAATAGACAATTCATGTTCATCTTTGCAAATTCGATGATTGAGCAAGGAATATGTTGAGTTTGTGCCTGATTTAGAGGTCACATTCAAGCACACACAATTTGGCGCCCACCATGGGGTAGAAAAAATGATTTCTAACCTCACTCACAAAATTTTCTGACAGAAATTTGAACTTTGTCGTGCGTCCGTACATCACTGGTATGGAATATCGCGATAAATTTTGGATCGAGCCGCGTGAAGTTTTGCTCCCAGTAGCATTCTCTCGCATGAGGAAACACTCTCTCACGTAGGTCCCCGCACTTTCTCACATGCAGTGATATACTTTCTCACGTGCAGTGATATACTTTCTCGTGCAAAGTTTTACAGACAGTCATTAAATTTTCAGATTCTGCAATTTACTGTTATCATTTTCTAACATTTACTTTCTGCTGTTGATTTCATGTTTCTGATTTCTACTACAGCATAACAGTGGTCTGCAGGTCGCTTCTCAAAGATCATGAAAACTTGCTAACGATTTGCTTGCAGGATGGTTGTCAAAGACATATTAAAAATGTTGTGCTTGTTTACTGTTTGTCATTCAAATAGTTTAAATAGGGCTTTGTTAAAATTTCTTAAGGGTCCTGATAGCAAAGTAGGGGAATAGGCTCTTCATTACATGGAAGTGATGCACATCGATGAAACCGAGACCCAGGTGTTGCTAGAATGACGGATACCTGGGGAAGCAAAGCAAGGTAGTGGATCTTTAACACATCTACTTGTTAGGGGATTATGCTCTTCTCTCTTTGAGAGAATCAGAAACCCAAAGGCTTTTGGATTTGGTGGAGTGAAGCTAGCTCGATGATGAATATGTCTTGCGTGTTTGGGTAAGGTGAAGAGGTAGAGAACTATGTGCTTCTCTCTTTGAGATAATCAGAAAATTGGACCCTTGAATCCAAGCCAAGTTTGTGTCACCTTTAGAGGGCCTGCCGGAAGTTGAACCTCCGGGAATGACCCAAGTGAGTACACACCTATCGCCGGTGATTCCACCTCACAATAATAAAGTTTTTTTTTTTATTCCAAAGACTCCAAATCCATGGTAACTTCTTTCTCATGATTCTGACTATCATCTTGAGAAAGCCTTGTTTGTTGTACTGAGGGGCGCCACTCCCAGCCTTGCTTGCAAGGGTGTATGACTTTCAAGTGTTGGTGTGGCTGCGAGGCCTAACTTTGTATCAGAAGCACTAGAGGTTATTGTGAATGAAAGCCCACTAAAAACTCTCTTAGTTAGATGCCTACCTAGATCACCTCTGAAAGAAGACATAATTTGTGCGCAGGTAGGGGGAAGAATCTCTCCCCTAGATTCTTGACATAGGTATGCACTTGGATGCTTGAAGTGGTATATGATGTTGGCCCTTTCTTTAAGGGTAACCTTTGAATATATATACTTAGTCCTTGGAAACACCAAAAACACGGGCGCCCTCTCAGGGGTGACACTGTTGTGTGAGGTGCACGCATACACATAAGACAGCGGGGCATGGATTTTGTCTTCTCCACCATTTTTTTGTAGGGATAACTAAGTGTTTGTTTTGAGTCTTAAACTATCCAATCATGATCAAACAAAGAATCCCATGATTCTGCCAAGTTGCTTTGTCCTTGGTAGAACTGTTTATGACTATTGCTTGTGTCACTATTGCTTGATTGAAACTTCATGCTTGTTAACGAGTGCTTGTCACCTTCAAAATGAGATGGCTGATCTGTATTATCATAAAAATGCCTTGAATCTAGAAATTCTATCAAAGAACAGTCCTGACTATGTCTCAAAATCTGGTTTTTGTCTCGAAAACTGAGTCTATTTTATCAAAACCTGGAGTTTTATCACGCGAGATTTCAGAAACTGAGCACTTCCTCGAACGAGCTTGCATTTTCTCATGCATAGTTGAGCACTTCCTTGCATGAAACACTACTTTCTCATGCAAATCCGTACCTTGGTGTCCTAAAACAATGAGCTTTTTCCTGCTGACTGATGATTTTTTTGTCTGATCTGATTTTTGCTTGAGGCCTGATTACCTATTTCCTTGTTGTCTGTAGTTTGAAACTGGTTGTTTTGAGTTGCGAACTGACTGATTCTTACTCAAACTCATCTTTTTTCTTTGTCTCTATCCTATCTTTTCTTTATTTTTGTACCTTGCGACACGATAGTCACATCTCGTTTGTTCTAGCCATACTCTTGATGATTCATGCCAAGTGCATCTCACATCTTGGTTGTTCTAGCCTATTACCTCCTTTTTGTTATTTCTAGAGATAGAGTTCTGAGTTGGATCCTAAGTTTTCTGTCATTTCATCTTCGTCTATGCTTGTTACGACTAGAAGCGATAATATATTTCCCATTTTTAGTTTTGGAATAGGTAGAAGTAAACCTCGTAATCAAGGAAAAAGTCATTCTGAACCCATTATTCAATCTGATAATCAAGAGGGATCCTCACGTTCCTCCTCCCCATTCAGTATAGATCTAAGTTTGAATCAGAAACCAGTGTTCCAACTGTGCTCTAATCCTTTGTTTCAAGATCAACACAATCCATTTCTTTCAGATCAACAAAGCTTCAGAAAGTCACCTATTTGGGTTGACCCTATTAACGATCCTTGCTGCCTTAGGGCCCATTTGTTTGTTTTTTGTGGAATTTGCCAAATTCTCATTTTGGACCAAAATGGGAATTTGGCCGTACAAAAATACATCTTCCCGTTTTCAAATTCCAGCCATCTTCCAACAAACAAACGGGCCCTTAGTGATCCTTTTAAACATACCAATCCTTTTGATCCTATCAACCCCTTTGATCTGCCAAGAGTTACATTGACCACGAGTTCTCAACTCGATACTCACACTCATACTGAAGCGGTGCACACGACACAATCTCACATTAACAACATGGCAACTCCTTTTGATTACTTACAAGGTCAATATAGCGGGGTTAATGACCAATCTCAAGATGATAAGGGTCAACAAGAAGAGCAACATCACCATTTCCCTCCTCCATATGACTAGGGTCAAGATCAAAGTCAAAGCATTTATGAGATTCTTGGTAATGATGATGAACCAATAACTCAAAATGACATAGATGCTGCAAAATCTAATAAAGCTCTCATCAAGATGATGGAAATACTCCTTGCGGAAGATAAAGAGAAATATTTTCTAGATTTGGCAAAACAAGAGTTAAGCTACCCCCAAACTTCCAAGTGGAAACACTTGTTGCTAAAGAAGAAGAGACTGAGACCACCATATTGCATAAGGTAATTCAAGATATGTAAAATCAAATTATCCAACTTATGAAGGATAAGGACAAACCCACACAAAAATTCACGATGAAGAGCATCTGTCCTTTTCCTTTTGATAGAAGTCTTCATATGCCACCTTTTCCCAAAGGTGTGGAACTCCCTAAGTATGATAAGTATCTGGGTACCACTAATCCTCAAGATCATTTGAGAGAATTTGGGGCCCTATCTATTGAGTTTATTCATGATCAAACCTATTTGATGTGTCTCTTTCCCTGAAGTTTGGGTGGACTTGCCATGGAGTGGTTTTCTCGACTACCCATAGGCATCAAGACTTTTGATGAGATTGCCAATCTCTTTATACAACATTATTCTCACAACATACAACATCTCGTCAACATCAGGGACCTTTGCAATCTCAAGAAAAGACAAGGGGAGCCATTCCTGACATTTCTCCAGAGATGGAGACAACTTTGCACAAAGTATCCTCGTAAAATATCCAAATCTGAGAAACTCAATATCTTCTTGGACAATCTCATTCTTGATTTTGGGTATCAAGTACAACTTCAAGGTCCCCTTAATTTTGATAGCATGATAAAGAAAGCTATGAGGATAGAGGCATTTATGGTTAAGAAAGGTGAATTGACTTTGTATAAAGACAACAAACAAGCTTCCTCCTCTTCCAACAAAGATAAAGGGAATTTTGTCAACAAGAATAGGGATGTTGTGAATGATGGAGTGGTTGATAATGTAACCCAAGCTCCTTCAAAACCGGTCTTCAATCTCACTTCTAGTATACAAGAAACCAAAGTTTTTGAAAAGGCTACAACAAAAACTCAACCGCCTTCTAGATTCTCTGGCAACAAACCTTGGGCCCCTTGGCAACAAACCTTGGGCCCCTCGACCCAAGCATGAATTTACTTCCTTGGGAGAACCGCTTGATGTGGTTTTCAAGACTTTGGTGCAAAATTAGATTCTCAATCCTTTGGAAAAATGTCTATATGATCCACAACCATGACCCCATTGGTGGAACAACAACACATACTGTGACTATCACCAAAACTAAGGCTGCTACTTGTCTTCAATTGCATCACAAGGTCCAAGATTTGATTGATAATGAGGTTATTATTGTAGAAAATCATAATAAGAATTCAAATCACCAGGGATTTAAATATCCCTTTCCTCATCACAAGAAAGGTGAGTCTTCCAACGCTAAGAACAATAATGCCAAGATTAACTACGCACATGCCACTTATGACAATGTCATCAACATGATTGAACCTATGGAAGTGGAGTATTGTAATGTGATTACTACTAAGGGGAGTGGGGATGCTCCTAAGCCTAAGACCCCATTCATCTTGAGAGGCCCTGGGTCTCGCTCATTTGAATCTGAAACATCTCAGGATTGCGCAAACATTGTTACTAGATCCCGCACTAAGATCACTATCAAGGGTCCTGACCCTCCTGCTACTACATCCGCACCGAAACAAACCATGGATAAATTTGTTGTTGGCTCCACCAAAAAGACCATGAAAGTGGTCCCCACACCTTCTACTGATAGATATAGCATTCTAGACCAACTGCAAAGAACCAACGCTCAAATAACCATCTTTAAGCTGTTGAAGATCTCACCTGCTCATAGGCAGATTCTAAATAAAGCCCTCACAAAGGCTAATGTCCCCAAAGACATCAATCTGGATCAATTTCAATCCATGGTGGGTCACTTGACTTCACCACACTATTTTTCCTTCTCAGAAGAAGATGATCACTCAATTAGTCACCCACATTATGCTCCTCTGCATATAGAGGTCATGATTGGCAAACAACTAGTTTGCCACGTCCTTATTGATAATGGTGCTAGTCTCAATATTTTCTCTGGTCACTTTCTCACTCAGCTAGGTTATGATGAAGATTCGCATAGATTCCCACAAGAGAATTACTATCAAGGCCTATGATGAAGAAGAAATAAAGTCTAAATGTTTAGTTGTGCTACCCATTCGAGTTGGACCACTTGAAAGAGATGTCACATGTCAGGTGTTTGACCTTCCCCTTGCTTATAAAATCCTACTAGAAAGACCATGGATCCATGAAATGCAAGCGGTTCCCTTTATGTATCATCAGTGCATTAATTTTCCTTTCCAAGGCACAGAGGTGACAATTTCTGCTAGTATGGGCTCTTCTTGTAATGCGCTCACACAGTCAACTGATAGTCTTGTTCCGACTAACAGAGAATACAAATAATTCTGTGATGCCAAGCTTAGAGACATGGAAGAGACCTTGAAAATAGAAGACATAGGCATGTTGGGGTATCAAATAGAACTTGTGGTATCATTAGAAGCCCAGCTTCCGTCTCCTCATTCTTATGGGAGACCTTCTGAGAACTATAAATCTTCTACTTCTCCCCCTGAAATAGTCTATGATGGTGTCTTTGTACAAGATTCAACACCACTAGAAGATGAAGATGAGGAAAGAGCTATTAAAGCTTGGATTTTTAAGGGAAAGGACATATCTGAATAGACTGCCCCAGCTTGTGAACTAAATCCCAATAGTGAAGGTCTTAAGATTATGAAACACTTTGGATATAAAGGGAGTGGCCCAATAAGAGTGAATGGTAATGGGTTAGTTGAACCTATTAAAGCTATGGATCAAAAGATGAAAGACATGACTAGTTTAGGCTTCAAGAAGATCCTGTTCCATCTAGGGATTAACAAATTTGTGCCAAAATTGGATCCTTCACTAGAACCTGAAGGCACAGCTACAGTCAACACCGTAGAGGATAGCTCTGACAAGGATTGCTTTCCTTACCCCATTCCTCCAGACCTGGCAACATTATTTGTTGAGCCAGATAATTTTGTACTGCATGTTAGTATAGTCAAGACTGACAATGATTCTGATAAAACCACTCCATTTGATGCATTAACCTACAAACAATGGAAAGTGTTACAAGATCCTAGGTTCCAAGGTGAATGATACATACCACCAGAGTTTTAAGAGCAGTTGGCACAAGAACAGGCTGGTGTTGTAAGAACTCCCAAACCTTCATGGTGCAAACATCCTAGTCAGAGTTCAGACATAGATTCCCATGAATATGAGTTTGACAGTCTTTCAGAGGGATCCTATGAAAAGCTTCTCGACATAGGTGAAGGGCCTAGTGAAAGGTCTAATGAGTCTGAGTCCATAAATGTTAACGTGGCTTCTACTATGGTTGCTAGCAGTCAGAAGGATTCGAATACACCTTTGGATGAGATCGCTCTAGGTCTCAGCTTACTATTCAGTGCTTTCGATGACTATACCATGAATGCACTTGAACCCATCACTTCTCTCTCACTCCAACATCCCAAGCTAATAGACTAGAATTCCCCTTCCTCATCCAATGAAGTCCTTACATTCCAGAATGACTATGCTCTAGCCTGCTATCTTCACGTTGCTGAACCTTTAATGTCCTCTACTAGTGAAGAAAGTGTTAACATGACCGAGGCTGATATCAAGTATCTTAGTCATAAAATCAAAAGAAGAAAAAATAGGTGCTCTGATGGTGAAAACCACATTGTGGTAGTGTTAGAGCCAAAAAAAGTAAAAAGAATAGACGTATCTGAAGGTGAAAACCTCTCTAAGGCGCCTAAGGATGAGATACTTTATGCACTTCTGAGTCATTTCTAGGAACGCTCGTCGATGCTAATTGAGCCAACTCAGCTGGTAAATCTGGGTACAGAAGAACATCCACACATTATTCATGTGGCCAAATCATTATCTACAGAAGAACTCAAAGAATTCACAGACTTCTTCAAGGAGAAAAAGATAAATTTTGCATGGACATACTCTGACATGCCTGGGGTAGATCCTGATCTTATCATGCACCACTTGTCAATAGCTTCAAGTATAAAACCAGTCAAGCAAAAACTGACAAAGATGCATCCACATGTGGCTTTACTTGTCAAGGCAGAGTTGGAGAAACTTCTGAAAGCTGGGTTCATCAGAGCCATTGATTATTCAGAATGGATCTCCAACATAGTTCTAGTGTCAAAACATGACAAATCTATTAGAGTCTACATAGATTTTAGGGATTTAAATAAGGCATGTCCAAAAGATGACTTTCCATTACCCAACATTGATATGATTGTGGACATGACAACATGATACAAAATGTACTCCCTAATGGATGGCTTCTCTGGCTACAACCAAATCAAAATTGTGCCAGAGGATCAAGAAAAGATTTCTTTTACTTGTGCATGGGGTACTTTCTACTATAATGTTATGCCTTTTGGTCTTAAGAATGCTGGAGCCACGTATCAGAGAGCGGTCACTACCATATTTCATGACATGATGTACAAAACAATGGAGGACTATGTGGATGACACCCTTGCTAAAAGTATGGATAGGAAGACACATCTTACTGATCTAGGTCCTATACTAGATCATATGGAAAAATTTAGACTACGTCTTAATCCTAGGAAATGTGCATTTGGAGTAACTTCAGGAAAATTACTTGGTTATATCATCTCCGCAAAAGGAATCAAGGTGGATCCTGAAAAGGTGCAAGCTATCATGGAAATGCCTCCACCTTGCAACATCAGACAAATTAGAGGTCTTCAAGGTCAACTTCAATCTATCTGGTGCTTCATCTCACAGCTAGCTGACAAGTCACAACCATTTAAAAAAACTCTACATAAAGGTGTGACCTATGAATGGAACAAATAATGTGAACAAGGCTTTCAACAAATCAAGAAATATCTAGCCAATCCACCTATATTAATGCCTCCTATCCATGGGAAGTCATTAATCTTATATATCTCAGCTACAAAAACATCTCTGGGTGCTCTATTGGCCCAAGAAGATCAAAATAATAAAGAAAGAACGATTTATTACATCAGCAGAACATTAGTCTCCTATGAAATGAATTACTCTATCATTGAGAAAGCTTGTTTGGCAGTGGTGTTCACTTCCCATAAGTTACGACATTATATTCTTGCTCACACCACAAGGCTCATTGCAAAAAGTGATCCATTAAAATACTTTCTCAGTAAATCTACCCTCACAGGTAGACTAGCTAAATGGGTCATGCTTCTTAGTGAATTTGATATTGAATATGTTGAGAGAAAAGCTATCAAAGGGAAAGCGATCGCAGATCAGTTGGCTGAGGCACCTATCACAGACTATCAACCATTAAGGATCAAGTTCCCAGATGAGTCCATCATGCTTCTCACACATCAGACATGGACCATGTTCTTTGATGGATCATTCACCCAGCAGGGGTCAGGTGCTGGAATTTTGTTCATTACACCTCAACGGTATTCATTACCAAAGGCATACAAACTGATGTTTCCTTGCACAAATAACACTTCTGAGTATGAAGCTTTGGTTAATGGATTAAATATTGCTATTGAATGGCATGTTGATGAGATAAAGGTCTTTGGAGACTCATAGTTGGTTATCAATCAAGTGAATGATATCTATTAAACAAAGGATGAAAAACTGGTGCCCTATAAAAAGATGGTTGATGATCTTAAGAAATACTTTGCACATGTTACGTTCCAACAAATTCCAAGGGTAGATAATAAAGCAACTGATGCCATGGCTACTCTGGCTTCCATGTTACAAATGCCAGAAAATGACTTCAGACATGAATTCCTAGTGGAGACGTTATGCTACCCTGCCTATGATTCCCCCGACTCCCAGATGATCTGTTCAGTCATTGGACATGACTCATCCCGCTACCACCATATCTACTCCTACCTTCATGATCAAATCATTCCTGACACGTACACTCAAAATGAAAAATGTCACTTAATCCGCAGTGCTTCACAGTTTGTCATCGTAGCTAATGACTTATATAGATGAGGTCTAGATGGTACCCTCCTTAGGTGTTTAGAACCTGATGAGTCCAAGTGTACATTAGAAGAGGTACATGAAGGCATCTGTGGGTCTCACTCAAATGGTCTAAAACTAGCTCGCAAACTTATTAGAGTTGGTTACTATACGTCGGATATGGAGAAAGAAGCTACACAATTTGCTAAGTCTTGCAAACAATGCCAGCTTCATGGAAATCTGATCCACGCTCCTGCCAAGGAGCTCATTCCTTTTGTCAGCTTTTGGCCATTTCAGTAGTGGGCCTTTGACTTAGTGGGTCAGATATATCTGTCTTCTTCAAGGGGACATAAATACATCATTACTGCCATAGACTATTTTACCAAGTGGGTTGAGGCAGTGCCTCTCATTATAGCTGATGGCAAGTCTATGGCCATGTTTATACTGAACTACATCATTTGTCGATATGGTGTACCCTCATCAATAATCACTAACAATGGGGGGCAATTCAAGAACAAGGATCTATCATAATTATGCACTAAGTTTAGAATTATTCAGCACTAGTTCTATCTATTATCCCCAGGGTAATGGACAGGCGGAAGCTTCAAATAAGACTATTCTCAAGATCTTACACCACACAGTACACAAATCTGGATGAGACTAGCATCTCCAGATTAATCTGGCTTTATGGGCTTACCACACCAGTATATGGACACCAACAGCGGCCACACCCTTTTCTCTACTTTATGGTGCAGATGCAGTGCTTCCTATTAAGGTTGAGATTCCTACCTTGCGAGTCTCTCTGAAGGGCCTCATTACTGATTATGATATTAGAATATCTCAGCTACAAGAGCTTGAACTACTGGATGAATGTCAAAAAGTGGCATTCAATCATCTCCGAGCATATTAGAAGAGAATATCTAAAAGCTACAACAAGAAGGTCAGACCAAGAGAATTCCAATTGGGTGATCTCCTCCTAAGAGAGAACCCCAAGAATTAACAGCAACGGGTCCAAAAAGGAAAATTTGAACAAAACTGGCTTGGTCCGTATGTTATTACTGCAATATTTGGGTCTAGGGCTTTCCAACTTTCTACCATAGAGGGTGAACAACTCAAAGAGCCTATCAACACTCTTCATCTGAAGAAGTTCTACAGTTGAGATGTCTTCTAAATGCTCATGTACATACTCTATTCTAAGAAAATCCTAAAAATTACAAAATGTCCTGAAAAAATGATCATCTTAGTGAAAACCTAGAAAATAGGCACTTTGATGTATCTATTATCTTGGTGAAAACCTGGTAAACAGGCACCTTGATAATACCAAAAAAAGAGAGAAATGAAAAAAGTACAAAATTAATCAAAAAAGAAAAAATACAAAAAAAATTGAAAAAATAAAAATACAAAAAAATAGAAAAGAGAAAAATGTGTCATTGATGAAAGCTTGGTAAATAGGCGTCATGGTAGTAAAAAATAGAATTTCTGCCAAGATGGTGAAAACCTGGTAAACAAGCGCCTCTTGTTCCACCATGCTCTATATATCACGACATCTGTTGGCTTTCTTGCAGTTTGCTTTCCTACTTTAGTGTGCTTTCCTGCTTTAGTTTGCCCGCTCATGCATTCAGTCTCAGTCATCTTCGAGATTTTGCTCGACTTCACATGGATTGAAATTGGTCACACTTGGGGGCATCTTCCTAGTCTAGGGGGCATGGTCCTATCTTTTGGAGTCTCTCTCCTCTTCACATCAGTCACCAGTGGTTCTCATTGAGTCTGCCTACTGATGCTTAGATCTCACATCGATCTTTATGCTTGAGAATCTTTCTTGTGTCAGTCACCAATGGTTCTCACTGTGTCTACCTACTATAACTATACTACTGAGATTTCTCACATCAACTTGCTATCTGCATGTTCAACATCAATCCATTCATTACTTGGGGGCATGGCTCCCCACTTTGATCGCATATTCGATTTACACTCAAGTCAGTAATCTTGTCAGTTCTAAAGAACAACTATATACTGGCACAAACTGGTGTTTCTCAACACCCCAATTAAATAGTGTTTTTCAACACTCTCTTTGGACACATCTATATTTTTCAACACACATTGAACATCGCCAATGTAAACATCTCTCGATAGCAATCAAACATAATGCACTCACAAGCACAACGGTTTTTTTCAACACCCCAAACATAGGCACATTCATAAACTTTGAAACATGCTGAGCTATGATTGAATCTCTTTTTGTATGCTATCTGTTCTCATGAATTTCATTAATATTTTCTTTGTCTACTACTTGTGGGTGTGGTTTTGATGATCCGATAGCGTCAAATAAACAGGGTGTATGTGATAAGAGCTTCTGCATTAAGGTGGAAAAGCCTCACATCCCTCGATCTTGTTTATTTGTACGCCAAGGGGAGGTTGGAACTATCTCCTTGACTGTTATTGCTCTATTTGTTTACTTATGTACTCTTACTATATCAAACCAGAAACAATGTTTAGGTCATCTTGGCTTTTGTGCCCTGGTGCTTCTGTTCGTTTCCTACATTTTATCCAATGAAAGTCATATTCATATTCTTATGGTTGCAGTGGCACCAGTAAGGATTGTATTGACTCCGATGTTCCAAAAATACTCAATGATGATAATTATGTGATGAGTCCAACAACCAAGTCCTAGGGTTGCATTTGCATTTTAGGCTTGCATCACTATAATTTTTATGCTCTCTTCATTGTCTTCTCATTCTTAGAAGGTCCTCATCTTTTGTCCTGGATTCCTCTCGACTGCACAAGTGTCCGATCATTGCTCTCGATCTTCATTCATATGCATTTACATATCCATACATTCATTTGCATTTACATATCCATAAGCATGTGCATCCATTATAAGCATAAATCAAATCATACATAACATTTATCCATCTAACATCTATCATTCATAGCATTTATCAATAAAACATGTGCATAAACATTTGCATATCCATCCATGGCATACATTTCTAATCCATACATCTATTCATATAGGAAACATCTCACAAAGACTTACAAATTTAAAGCAATATATGAACAAGTACAATGATGCCAAAACCGAGCTCATATATATATGTCAATCGATCAAATGTACAAGGGTGCTACTCGAGCATAGTATATAAAAATGGTGGTACAATATGTATATCAAGTGTCTCATCTAACCACCTGACGGAGGTGGAGGAGGTGGCATGCCCTACTTCTGAGGAGGTGGTCCCTGTGGAGGCAGTCCTGGTGGAGTGGCCCATGCCCCAACATACTTTGAAAATGGCAGAACTTGGTCTGCTGCCTCTAGAACTGCAATCATGTATGCGGCATAGTAATAGGCTTACTAAGCGGCCTCATATCTCACCTTTATCTGATCTCTAGCTAGTGCCTCCTATAACCCTCGGATCTCTTGATCTTGCTCGGCCACTCAGGTCTCCTAAATGATCACCTATGTGTGGAAATCATCCTGCTCCCTCTGTACCTATCTCACCCTCTCTCGGACCCTCTGGAGAGCCTCCTGTAACTGGGCTACCTATCCGCCTACCTGTGGGTCAGCTGTAATACTGTATCGGCCATGACAGTGTCCTCCCCCTACTTAGTGGATCTCTCTTGACTACCACTACTCCCTACACTTGAATATGACCCCATAGGTCTAGTGGGGATAGGAATTTGCGAGGTCCTTGGCCGTAATACTCTCTCCTACTGTGGAGGTGGCTGTGGTGCTTGCTGTGCCTGCTGTGGTGGCGACTATGACATCTACTGCTATGGTAATGGTTGCACCACCTGCTGTACCTATGGGCCCACGCCAATAGAATCTGTGTATCTAGGGAATGGGTGTGCTAATATATGATCCCTGTATGCAGGTGTCATCCCTGCATTCATCACCCCTTCCATGTAATCCCACCTAGCTGGTGGTACTCATGCATCTATCATGCTCCAGCCTCTGTCTAACTGCCTCTGCCAGCTCTTCTTCATCTCATCAACGAATCAGGCATAAGTACATTACTCCTGCGAGACATCCTAAGGTCTCCCAAACTATCGCAATACTTATGTCAATAGGAAGCACTCAATAATGCTGATAGTGCGCCTGTTCAAAGGACGTGAGCAGAACATATTCAACAGCTCATGCCGTGCATCATCCCACACCTCAGTGGCTATCCATGGCCGCCATATAACTACTGCCATGTCATCCAGCTAAGCTCACCACTGATATGTCTTACCCAGCGCTGACTAAGTCATGTGCCCTGCATATCTGTATATATATGGCTCTAAGGGCTGCCGAGTATCATGGAAAATTGGCCGACATATGGGAAGGTGCTCCCAGGCCCAAATCTGAAGAATGACGACTCTTGCCACCATAGTCCGTGCACCTCGGTATACTATCTCATGCATCTCATGATACATCTGTGTGAGAATACACTCACCCCATCCGAATCTCACTGCTGGTGTAGCTAACATCCTCTGCAGCATGATCCCCCAGCCGTACTCCAATCTGTGCTGACCTTGATCTGGTACTAGGTAGCAACTCAGGAACAACGCCAAGACAACTGCCAGTGTATGATCTACACTATACATGCTTGTCAAGTCCTCCTAGGAGATAGCTCGACCCATCACCAGATCATCCTGGAAGATCGCCCTCAGCACCAGTGTACCTATACTCGGCTGAGTGTCATACTCCATGCGAGCCCCATGGAATGGTACTCTCAAGATCTTGTAGATGTCCTTAGGAGTGACTGTCATCTCCCCTTGCGGCAAATGGAATGTGTTCATCTCTGAATGGAAATGCTCGACCAGTGCACCCAATAGACCATGATTTACCCGAATATCAGGTGCATCACAAAGATATGACAATCCTAGCCCGTTGAGATGGGCACCATCAGCATCCAAAAGTCTCTACAACAGCTCACCCATACAGGATGGTGCGACCAGAATGTGATATCAAGGAAGTCAACCTGCAAAGAAAGCGACGAAATTGGATCAGTACCTCAACATGATGATTTTTCAAAGCAATGACAACAAATACAACTATGGATCTATCCTGAACACGGTCCTGAGGCATTCTAAGTGGCTGACTCTGTGACATAATGAATGACAGCTCTCAAGATAGTAAGTGATTTCCATGCAAGGAAACTCTTTTCCCGCGCGAGCTTTGTGCCTCGCGTGAGACGGGATCTCTCTTCACGCGAGATTCCATCACATGCGATGAAATCTTGCGCAACATCGACGTGCACCTCGCGCGAGCTTGCAGAGGGGCCTCATGCGAGGTAGCCCTAACCCATGCAAGGAAACTGATTCCTTGCGCAAAGGGTGACCTAGGCTGGTGTGAGGAAACTGTTCCCTCACGTGAGACTGAAAGTGATAGACTTAAAAAGCTTTAAAAACATGTTAAAATGATCTAAAAATTAATAAAATTTGAAATGCAGGATGTTTTTTTTGACTACTTACAGGTGTGTCATACTTTGGTGGCTGGTTGTGTTGCGGGAGTGCTCAAATCGGTGTGTATGCATAGGAATGCTATCAATATCAGCTGGGGCCCTCATCATCTCCAAAGTCAAATGTGAATAATGATTTGAAAATGACCCCTCTAGGCCTTATATAGCTTTTGACCTAATTTTCAAAAGTGCTCTGTTTTCTATGAAAATTGCACCCTTGGCTAAATGGACCGTTCTGAATCTATTTTTGTGATTGAAATTGAAATTAGACACTCCTAACCAGCTCAAAATCACATTTTAAAATTTTTTGGGACTGACACGATTGGACGCTTGTGCAGTCAAATTTCTGATGTCTCTTTCTTGTCAAAATCACCTCTCGTCATCATTTTCTCGGCTTCTGCAATCTTTTCATCAAAGTCAACTCTAGTCAATTTTGGTCAAACTTGGTCAACTATGGTCAAACCTAGTCAACATGACCTCCCAATCGCTCTAAATCAATTTTTCCTTCTCTTGATCTATCTTTAGATCTTTGATCTTATTTCTATCTGTGATTTCTCACTCTCAATCATCATTATGACATGTCATCTTTTGATTTCGCTCCCGAGGGGGCAAGATGATTGCATCATTGAATCTTTTCACATCATTCTCGAATCATTCTGATCTGAATCAAAAGTCCACATTGCTAGGGGCATCTCATCACTTGGGGCATATTCAATTTTTCGTACCTTATGGTCAAAATTGGATATTCCTTGATCTTGAATCTTTAGGAGCATCTTGATGTCTCGCATCTTGTCATCTTGTCATCTATCTTTCTAGGTATCTGAGTAATCTAACTCAAATCCTCAAGGATTATGCTTCATTTTGGAGATAGTCCTAAAAATATCTATTGACTATCTTTTGGGACAGGTATCGGGGCAATCTAACCCTGACTCCTGAAGATTGAGCCTCATTCTGGGGACATTCTTATGAAAGATATCAATCTCACCAGTGTCAGGGAAATCTAACCTAGATATTGGGGTACTAAGCTTCGTCCTAGAAATGATTCTTGAAATCTCATTGGGTATTGGGGCAATCTAACCCTAATTTCTGAAAGTCATGCTTCGTTATGAAGATGGCTCTCAAAATCTCTTTTAGACCGTTATTTGGGCAACCTAACCCGAATCTCAGAGGGCTAACCTTTCTATTGGGGCAATCTAACCCTGATTCTGGAGATAGTCCTAAATCTTCATAAGCTATCAGTGAACATTGGGGCAATCTAACCCAGATTCTGATCTTCTCACAAGTGGTATTTGGACCGTTGTCTTCGCAATCTAACTTATACTTCAGAAAATCATGCTTTGTTCTAAAGATGGTTTTTCTTCTTGATCTGATATGTGTCTTGGAAACCTAACCTAGACTCCCAAAATCTTCATCTTCACATCAGACTATTCTTTGAATCAATGCGCTGCTCGCACATCAATTCAAAGATGGGCAAAATGTAACACCCCAAAATTGGCACCTTACAATTCAAATTAATTTTGGTGCATTTTCTCAAATTATCCTTCCTAATTGACTTTAATTGACTTGGTCTCAAATGCAAAAAACCTGAATTTGCATAAATCTCACATTATATTTAATTCCTAATTTATCAAGGTTTATTAGCTAAAAATCCCTATGATTAATTAACTTGATTCTAAAAGTCCTAAGTACTTTTAAATTAAATTAATTCCACCTCCTTTAGCTAATACATATCAAAAGGAATTAAAAGAATTATTTGCTTATTTGAGTGAATTATCCTCAAAAGGAATTCCATAATTCCATATGAAAAGCCACTCATGTGGCAATAATTCATTCTTTTAATTGAATAATTCCTTCAAAATTGTCTCACCTTCCTCCATGGAGATGAAGAGTCAACCGTTTCTTTTCAAGAAACTCTTCATCCTCTTTCCAGGATCTTCTATATTATGGACCTCATTTTCTTCATTTGGGAGGGGCAATTGAAGTGCATCTAAACTATAGTTAATTTTTGTCTTGATTTTCTCACTTTTAAAGCTTTATTGCATAATTATCTTAGTGTCATTTAGATTAATAACATGTTGCATCTTAATGTAGTTTTGTTTACATATCTAATAGCTTAATTCTATCATCTTTTAAAGATTTCTAGATTAAAATATGCATTTCAATTCTTTAATTATTATGGTATTTCTCATATAGAGTAGTTTCCATTTCAATCTCTATCATGCTTTAAAATCCTCCATTTTAGAAACGGTCATGGTTGTTGGCTCTTGTTCTAAGAGTAGATTCGACACCCCAGCTAAATAGGAGGCAATAGGTCGATTAAATCAAATTTGAGAAATGGAAAATTCATGTTCATCTTTGCAAATTTGATGATTGAGCAAGGACTATGTTGAGTTTGTGCCTGATTTAGAGGTCACATTCAAGCACACACAGAGGTATAGCCACAATCTGGAATGGAGATATGATAAAAGGTGAAGTCATCATTTAGGATAATAACATGGCTTGTATAAGATTTTAACATATCAAGGATGGCACTAACTGGATCCTTACTAATATTTATGCACCCAATACTAAGATTGGGAGACAAAAATTCTGGACCAATATTGAACAGGTGAGGAATATTTTTGTTAACGAAAGCTAGATTATTATGGGAGACTTTAATACCCCCCTTAAGGAAGATGAAAAAATTGGAGGATGCCAACCAAATTTAGATAGTAGAATTGATCTGATGAACTTTATCTCTAAACAACCCCTCATTGATATTGATCTTCAAGGTGTTAACTACACTTGGACTAATAGAAGAGGAGGAGAAAAGCTTATTCAGGTGAGACTTGACAGAGCTCTTATTACTGATGACTGGTATCATCACTGTTTCTGCTTCTTGAAATCTTTTGTTAGAGTAGGATTTGATCATTACCCTCTATCCTTAATTGCTAATCCCATTACTAAAAAAATAAACTTCCCTTTAGGTTTGAGAAAATGTGGACAACCCATCCAGATATGGTGCACAAATTAAGAGATTGGTGGCAGGTTAAAATTGAGGGTACAACTATGTATAGAATAGATAATAAGCTCAGACATGTTAAGGACAACATTAATGCTTGAAACAAAGATACTTTTGGTAACATTTTTACTACTAAGATTGACATTATGTTTGAACTAAAAGACATTCAGGACTCTATACAAAAGGATGGCTACAAAAACATTCCAAAGGAGAAGGAGAGTGAAGTCTTAATCAAATATCACAATATTGTACACAAAGAAGAAATTTTATGTAAGAAAAGATCTAGAAACACTTGGCATAGAGAAGGGGATATAAATTCCAAATTCTTTCATATGACAACAATTAAGCACAAAGACGCTAATCACATATCCAAGATCAAAGTTAATGACAAAATTATGGAGAAGGAGGAGGATCTCATGAAGGAAGCTAAAGATTACTTTTCAAATTTGCTCTCCCTGAATAACATGCTGGACCAGAATCTTCAAGAGGAAATCCTGGTTAGTATTCCCAAAATTTTAAATGATAATGACAATCTTTTTCTCAATGCTATTCCTTCTAATGAGGAGATTAGGAAGGTGGTCTTTTCCTTTGAAGTTAGCAAGTCCCCGAGTCTTGAAGGATATCCTATGTTCTTCTTTCAAGACTTCTGGTCTATTGTTGGCAAAGATGTTACTGATGTTGTTAAATATTTTTTTGGTTTTAAAAGAATCCTCAAGAAATGAATGGAACATTTATAGCTCTTATCCCTAAAAAGGCTGGGGCTAATGCTATGGATCTTTTTAGGCCTATTAGCCTCTGCAATTCTATGTATAAGATAATCTCTAAAGTGATCACCTCTAGAATGCTGGCTCTCCTTCCCAGGATCATATCCCATCAACAAACTGGCTTTGTTCCTGGAAGATAGATTTTAGATTCCATTATGACTATCCATGATAATATTCATTCTCTGTCCATGGCTAGGAAAGAAGGATTCATACTAAAAATTGACCTCTCTAAATCCTATGATAGAGTTGACTGGGGTTTTCTTCTGAAGACTCTTACTACTTTTGGCTTCAACCACAAATGTATTAAGATTATAATGCAACTTGTTACTTCTACAAATTTATTGGTACTTGTTAATGGCTCTCCCTCCTCCTTGTTTAAAACTTCCAGGGGCCTTAGGCAAGGGGATCCTCTGTCTCCAGTGTTGTTTTTTTATCTTGGCTGAATGTTTCGAGAGGTTCATTGATAGTACAGTCTAAATTGGTGACCTTAAGGGGCTCAGACCTTCCTCTTCCAACTTTGTTTGTTACCATGAGAAGTTTGTTGATGATTCAATCTTCTTGGGAGAAGCCTCTGTCTCGAAAGAAAGGAATCTTAAAACTATTCTCAAAAAACATAGCAATGATACTGACCAAACTATCAATTAGAACAAAAGTTCTATCTACTTCATCAATACTCCAGGGTATAGGTAGACAAAAATTAGTAGAATTATGGGATGTCAAATCAGCCAGCTTCCTACTACCTACTTGGGTCTCCCCCATGGAATCAACCCCCCTGAGGCCTTCTGGAGCTCTATAGTTGATAAATTTCATAGAAAGATTGCTGGATAGAAATGGGCTCTCCTAAGTCAGGCTGGTAAAGTTGAATTGTTAAAATCCTCCCTTTAGAGTATCCATACTTATGCTTTGAGTCTCTTTAGAATTCCTAACAAATATGCAGCTTCTATTGAAAAAATCCAAAGAAAAATTCTTTGGTCTGGAGTTGAAAATAAAAAAAGGTTTGCTATTATTTCATGGGAAAAAGTTTGTATGCCAAAACTTAAAGGGGGTCTTGGAATTAGATGAATAAGGCACATGAATGATTCCCTTCATTCTATACTTGGATGGAGAGGTTTTAATTCTAAGGGGGAATGAAGCACTATATGGAATAATAAATATGAAAGGAATAATCCCTCTCTCCACGACTTCCTAAAAAATTGATGATGATCTTGTTGGTTCATGTATCTGGAAGAATGTTATCAAAGCTAAAAATGCTATTAGGAAGGGGGTCAAATGGAAAATTGACATAGGGGAGAAGGTTGAATTTTGGTTAGATATATGGATTGGTGATTCTCCTCTTTGAGAATCCTCTCTGGGGTCACTTTGCTGATATTTGCAAGCTCAGAATTGGTTCAAAAGTTGCTGATTATTGGGTGAACGGGTAGTGGATAGACCTTTCAACTATTGACTCTTCCCTTAACTCCTTGAATATAGCCATCAAAGTTATAATTTTACATGATGAGAAAGATACTCTGATTTAGAAACTTACCTCAAGTGGAAACTTATCTGTGAGATCGGCCTACAATCAGAATTATGACAACTATGAGGCTCCTAAATGGGCTAAAGCTTGGATAAAAATCCTAACTCCTAAAATCAACATTTTCTTTTGGATGATGCTCCAAAATAAAATCCTTACTCTTGATAATCTCAAGATAAGGGGATTGTATTTACCTAATATGTGTTTCATGTGCAGGAAAGAAGAAGAAACTACCAATCACCTTTTTATTCAGTGTTCCTTTGCTCATGAATTGTGGTTTCTTTTACTAAAGTCTTTTATGCTTGATTGGGTTCTCCCCTCAGATATTCAGACTATGTTTAGCTCTTGGGATATGATTATTAGAAACAAGGCTATAAAGAGGATATGGAAAATTGCTTTACCTCATGTTAGATGTGCCATATGGAAAGAATGAAATGACAGAATTTTTAGAGACAAGACTAACCTCCCAAAGATCATATATGAAAAAATTAAAAGTTTGATAATTGAAAACTATAAAATTATGGAAGTCAGCACCAATACTAAGGAGGAAGGGGAAATTGCTATTTTAAATAATTGGAAAATTCAAGTTAAAAGTGAAGACCGAAGCCATCCTAGGGATGATGTTGTTTGTGATAGTCCACCTACTAGTTGGATGAATGTGAACTTTGATGGTGCCTCTAAGGGTAGTCCTGGTAATGCAGGTTGTGGTGTGGTGATTCGGGATGACAAAGGAATATGCAAAGTGATGAGAGCTATCCCCATAGGTATTCAAAATAACCATGTGGCTGAGGCTATGGTAGCTTACCAAGGTATTCTTTTAGCGAAGGATCTAAATTGCAACAACCTTTCATTAGAAGGGGATTCCATGAACATTGTTAAATGCCTTAATAATGTTTATCCCACCTCATGGTTGATTGACAACATCATAAAAAATGCAAAGGCCATAAAAAATTCAATGAGAAATTGTGTGCTTATCATGAAATTAATGGTGTAGCTGATTGGGTTGCCAATTACGCGTGCAAAAATGACAAGATTACCACATGGAAAAAGGAAGAAAGTATGCCGTACAAGATGACATCTATTATCATCAAGGAAAGAATCCATGGAACTCAAAGGAATGCAAAAAGTTAATTAATGATGGGAAAAAAATGAGTTATGTAAGGTTTAATAATGAAGTTGTCACATGTCTATAGCTGCCACTTGTTTTAATCATGTCACTTCCCACGGATTTTGGATGATTGTGAAAAAGGTTATTAAAACCAAGAAGTTCGAGTGCAGATTTATCAAGAGCTTAGTGCAGAGAAATAACCAGTTTGGTAAGAGGAAAATGGGTGGTAAAAAGAAGCATTTTGAGCCATCTAGCTGCATTGAGTGGACTCAAAATGAGATTGTCTGGGTTATTTTGAAGAAAGGTGATTTCACTGTTTACATGGAGAAGCTTCAAGGTCATAATCCTACTATTACGAGTTTCTTCACCAGGAACTGGAATAACAAACAAATCCTTTTCAACAACCAATGGGTTGACATTATTGAGGATTTGGTTGTTGAATCTATGGGCCTTCCAAGGGATGACATGTAATTCTTCAGTGACATGAGCTATTCAAATAGAGCCTATGAAAGATTTCAAAAGGACGACAAAGAGGTGGCTAGAATGGTAAAAAGGGTTGGTGGGTACTCCAGTCCTAATAATATTAGTCGCCCTTAACATTTTATATTATTTTATACCATTAGCTACATCACTTTGGAAGGTAGATTTTCTAGGGCCTATGGCCACCATTTCGTCATTCTGAACCACTTTAGGTATGATGAGAAAATTAGCATCCCTTACTACCTCATGATCTCTTTGAATATTACGATGAAGGACTTTCAGACTAACCCTAAGAGTGACCATGCCTCTCATCAGAGGCTTATGGCTCTCATCTATAATTTCCTAAAATTGAGAAAAATTGATAAGCCCTTCCTTAAGGGCAACACCCCTAGTGACGAGGATACTGAGGAAGAGGATCTGAGAGACAAGTTTGAAGAAGATACAGAGGATGATTCAAAGAGTATGGTGGGTCACTATGTTAAAGGGAAAGGAATTATGAAGGGGACTACTTCCATAAAAATGAAATGGAAGAAGAAGATTGAGGACTCAAACTCTAAGTTTGACCTCGAAGATATCAAAACTGAGGATGAGGATACTAACCGTAGAAAGAAAAAGTGGAAAATTCCTTCTACTGTGAAGGGTAAAGGTAAAAAAATTAACAAGGGTCTCTTCATTTCTTCTTCTTCTGAGGAGGTTTACATTGTTAACCCTGTGAAGGGAAAGAAGAAGAAAATTGCCATTAAAGAAGCTGAGAAAAAAGAGGAGATTCAGGGTATGGAAGAGGAGAACATGATCACTGGCATCATGACTAATTCCTCTACTCCTCAAAGAAATCAGAATGACAGTGTGCACACTATGCAGGTGAGAGACAAACCTGCTAATAATAACAGATGGTTTAAATATTGGGCAAGAACATAAGGATAACATCCTTTCTTTTGGTCAATTTTTGGCGACCATTGCTCAGGACAATGAAGCCATCAAGGCTGACCTCAAAGAACAAAGTAAGATTGTGAAAATGATACAGAAGACTACCTTTGGTGACAAACCTATGGCTATTTTCTTAAATGATTAGATGGAAGTTGTTCGTAAAGGGGAGGCCTTTGGGGAGCTTGGTGGTACTGTGCTTGATCTAAAAGAGAAGGTGGACAAGATGGGAAAAGACTCTAAAAACAATAGGCATGATGATATAATTACTATCCTTGAGAAATTTTTTGAAAAGTTGGAGACCACTCTCAAGAAGATCAGTGATCAGAGATTCCATATCTTTAAAGCTTCTACGGATCATAGCAAGAAGCTGGTAGAGAAAATCAAGACCAACAGGGGAGAGGAAGCTAAAGAGACCAACGAGAGCATGGGTTCTTGGAATAGAACTCATGCCAGTGCCAAGAAGAAAGATTTCAACCTGGAAGATTTGAAAGTTTTAGCATGTAATATGGAGCTCTTCGTCGCTCAGGATAAAGAGCTGAAGGACACGTGCTAGTTGTTGTCTTTTCCTTTTTTGCTGTCAGGATTTGTTGTGCTATCTTTCTTTGTTTTTCAATTGTAGGGACATGGGCCCCTATTTTTTTGTGTTGTGTTCTTCCTCTCGGTTTGATCAGTAATGCCTATCTTCTGATCCTTTTGTACAAGGTATCGAGACCTTTCAAATACTATTTTTACTTAATCAAAACAAGCCTTCAGGCATGAAGCGGGAAGGTTGGGATCTGGTAGATAGAAAGGCTAGAGGATTGATAAGGTTGATCTTGTAGATTATATTTTGTTATATGTTCATGAGGAGAAGACAACAACTTCTTTATGGAAGAAACTTGGTGACATTTATCAGGGAAAGTCTCTGGTAAACAAGTTGTTCTTGAGCAAGAAGTTGTATTTCTTGAAGATGGATGAGGGTACATTTGTAGAAGATCATCTAAATGTATTCAATATGGTGATTACATAGTTGACATCTATTGGTGTGTCCATTAGTGAAGAAGAGCATTGCATGTTGTTGATGTGCTCATTTCCTGATTCATGGGATCATCTTGTGAGGGCCATTAGAAGTACTACCACCCAATTTAAAATGGATGAAGTAGTTGCTGCACTTTTGTCTGAGGAGATGCAAAGGAAATATTTTGAGGTGGCTAAAGAGGCTCTTATAGTTTGACACAAATCAAAGGACAAAAGAAAGGACATAAAGTCTAAATATTATGGAAAGAATTCCAAAGCAAAGTGCTGGAACTGTGGGCAGGCTAGTCATATCTGAAAGGATTACAAAGAGAAGAAGAAGAAAAAAATGAAGAGTTCTTCTAATTATGAGTCTTCTCAGAGTGACGATGAAGATGTTAGTAGTGCTTCTTTGGCTAATCAGTCATCTGATGATGACTGTTTAGATTAATTTGATCTTCATGTGGAAGATGTTTGTCATGATGCCATGTGTGACTCAACATCACCGTACAGTGAGAGTTGTTGGTAGTGATGTGTGGAAGAAGTTTGTCATGACTCCATGTGTAAATAGACACCACAGTTTAGTGGGAGTTCTTGGTAGTGACGTAGTGAATGATCTTCATTAGTATTGAAGATATTGAAGGCGCGAGATTCTGATGTTGCAGAAGGATCTTTTCACATTTACTGAAGTACTATTTGGAGATGTTTATCTTCATGTGACTGAAGTTGTTGACATCTTGAGGGCTAAATGGGGTCTTTGATAAAGGTGTGGATTATGTTTTCATTTGACATGTTATGGTACGGTCATATGGAGCATGCTATCTCTTTGGTTGAGATATTTTAGATCATGTTGTCATGTTTATGTTTCTGAGGCCATGATTGGAACTTTGACATTGATCTTGTTTTTTGTTACTGTGTATTGAGTACATTGGTAATTTTCTTGACACTTCATGAAGTTGTTGATCTATATTTGGAGTTAGCATGGATTGATGGGTTATAGGTGCTCATATATACTGAGTCATGGTGGTGATGATGTTTTCTCTTGTGATTAGAGATGTTTATGTTGAAACGATTGATAGTTTTAGTAGGAAGTCTGACATGCATCTAGAGGTGTATGTAGAAGGACATGGTACATGGTTGATGTACTATTTATGTTCTTGATGCTACAAGTTTGTTTTTGCACTTCTACGCATGTTTTTTAATGGATTCATATCAGACAAACATTGCCTATGCAGTGGGAGCTTCTTACTGTATATGTGACAGATAGTGCTTTGAGGCTTGAAACTGTATGTTACAGGTTGTATATGTTATTGATTTTTAATTCATGATTGTATACCTTGGAGGTATCAAAATGAAAACAGTTAAGTTTTGTATAGTCAGAAAATGGAAGCACTTCCATTGTAGATTGGTTTAGCACTTTGAGTAAGTGGTTTGGGGTCATGTGAAGCACCTTGAATGGGTCTCTGACTTGGATCTAGATTTTCCCCCTGTTCTACCCCATTTCCCACTTCTCTCTGGCCTGTTTCTGGCATCCTAAACTGCAAACTTGAGATTTTTGACCTCAGGGTCAAAATCAACCTTTCTAGGTCAAGGTCGACCTCGATCCTGACCTAGGTCAAGGTTGACCTTGACCCTGACCTAGGCCAAAGTCAACTTTGATTCTGACCCAGGGTCCATATTTCAAGTTTCCAAAGTTTCTGAATGTTAGGCTTCAGAAAGATTTAATTCCCACTTCCGAGTCGGCTGTTTTGGTCTTTGGGGCAACGAATCTTGAAATTATATTTAATATAGGTCCACTTCTAGGGATATAGGTCTAATTGGAATTTAATTCTCCTATGTAGGCCTCTCTAGAAGTTTGTGCCCTAGATTGGTATATAAGGAAGCCTTCTCCTCTCATTTTCTCTAACCATCTAAGGCTTGAAAAAGGCAAGCTAAGATGCAAGAAGCAATTTCATCCATCCAAAATCCATGCATGATCTATTGAAGCAAGCATCTACTCTCAAGCATTCAATCATTCAAAGACATTCAAGCATTCAATTCATCAAGGAGATCCTTTTGTAGCCATTGAAGGATTCAAGCTCTATGTAGCCCACTTGTTGAAGATTTCTCCATCCACATTCCTCCAAGCCTCTTCCTATTCAAAGATCCATTCAATATTGGTGTTGAAGATCTACAAGAAATTGATATGAGACATCCTACATTCTACATTCTACATTCTTTTGGAGCATACATACTTGTGGATCCAAGGATTCAAATCCGCCACAAGGGTTTCTATACAAGCAAGGTGAATTTGTTCATTTACTTTGTTTACTTATGCAATTTCAATTCAATTATAAGCTTAATTCCAAAATCGGGGTTTGACCAAGGCAAGCACCTTTCCCCCCAACAAAAAAACCATTTTTTCTTATAGGGACACATTCAGAACAATGAATTGGAGTGTAGATCTGGATAAGCTTTTCGACAAACTTCCAGGATTTGGAAACAGATTTTCTGTCAGACTGTGCAGGTCAGAATTGAACTTTCTGGGTCAGAATCAGACATTTTGGGTCACATGAAATTCATTTTTGGGTTAAAATCGGACCTGAGCCAAATTTAGAAAAGATTTCTGGGTTTTCTTTGTTTCTACGTTTATGTTCCCGATCTAGTTGCAGAATTCCCAGAAACTCACTACAGACACCTAAAAACATTCTTCAGATCTGTTGCATTTTGAGGTTAGTACTTGCCTTCAAATCATTTCAATTAAGGTTTATTAATCAATTCAAATATATTACATACTTTCCCTCTCAAAATGGGAATCTAAGGTTTCCTCTTTATTCTCATTTCCAATCGATTGATTCATTTATGCATTGATCCTTTCTTTGGGGTTAATCAATTTGGATCCTTCATTTGTATATTTGAGGTTAAAAGGAACATCTTATCTTCCTCACACATATCCACATTTCCCCTATAAAACACACCATCAACACATCACATTAATATACATCAATTTCTATCTTTTACAAGTTTGAATGTTGGATATGGTCATATTAAGTAACTCTGCGATTAGTAGGTACCTTGTCAAGTGGGATATTATTGTAAATGCCTTGTACATACTCAGCCATATGAATGAGTTCACTGTACGGGTGAGTCCACCATACAGGTGACTTCACTGTACGGAGACATGTAGGCTAATCACATGTAGCCTGTGGTGAGGTGTGACTTGGCACCGTATGGAGATGTGTAGGCTACTCACGGGTGTGTGGAGAGGTGTGGTTTGGCATCGTCAGAGATGTGAAGGTTGGCACTGTATGAAACACCATACATGTTAGCATCATACATACATGCTAAGTGTATGTTGAAGAGAGTGATTGAGGCTGAAGGGAGTGACTCAAGGATGAAGGGAGTGACTCGATGCCAAAGGGAGTGTCTAAGGAAAAGGGAGTGACCGAGGCTGAAGGGAGTGACTCGAAGGGAGTAAAATGGTGTAGAGCCAAGACTGCTAGTAATTGTTTCATGGAGCAACAATTCTTATACCGAATTCTATAATGAATCAAAGAGTGTATAAATGCATGTTGAGTGTTCAAATCAGGTTGATTATAACGCAGTGTGAGCCTGTGAGCCTATACAAAAAATTAAATATTTTGTATGTAAATTGTTTACTGTAATACAAAGTTGCTCGGGGGTTTTTGGGTGGTGGGTTTTGTCCTGAAAGGGTTTCCCATGTAAATTTGGTCTCCTGTGTTTATCTTATGTGCATGACATTTTCTACGTTCCTGTTTCTTTTGTTTATCTCAATATTCTGAAGTTGATTCAAACTCTTTATTATTTCCTCTGTAAATTGACATTAGGAATGCGTTTCTGCATGTTTCTTTCTTAACAACTGTAGACATGACAATCACTTCCAATGTTGTAATTCTTTGACTATTACAGAATCAAAATACCTAAATGTCTGTCATGTACTGATTTCCTTAGTTGTGGCCTTCTTGTGTATACCTGTAAATGCACATTCACTATAGACTCTAATATTTTATGGCACCGTTATGACAATGTGTTTTCCTACATCTTCTGTTGACACATGCTAAATTGGTCCTGATCTCGATCACTGTTCCATGCAATACTAGGGTAAATGATAGTTCCCTTCTACTCCCCTACCTAAGGCAGGGAGTCCAGCTGTGGGCAACACTTGTTTGTAATATGTATGCATTGAGCACTTGATTGAGAGCTTCACAAATACCTTCAATAAATTTTCATATTTATCTCAAACCTCATTGTGTTTGTTTAATAATCAATAAATGTAGAATATTTCAAATAGCTAGCTCTGAGATTCCACATTTTTCAATCGTGTCTATTGTGGAAACATTTTGTTCTATGGAACCATATTTAAGAATTCATCAAAATAATTCAAGTGATCTTCTCAATACATTATGCCAACCAGAAAATCTTTTACATCTACAATTTATGTTTTTTCGTGGCTATTTAAAGCCTTTCCATGAGCCCATATGTTGATGAAGAATTTTTTCATGTGGTTTGTGTTGTCTTTCAAGTTTGAAGTTTGCATGCTTTGCATGTACATCAGATACTATCGACTACAATTCTGACATACACTTTGAGGATGTGAAATTTGGTTCTATTGCATTTGTTCAAGGCTTCCAAAACTTTCCTACCAAATTCACTTCGTACATTTATTGCTTGAATTATTCTAGTTTGATGTAGACAAAGAAATTGACAGGGATTTTGGGGTCATATTTAATCTTTTTGTTTTCATTCACTCGAAACGCTTTCACAACCTCCTTAAACAAATTCATTCTCTGTAAATCTATAAAATTATATCAACTGTCAAACAATTTACATGCCTATAGCCATGTGTATACACAAAAAAATTGGCTTCACTAATTAATTAATTAAATATTTATTATTCAATTAATATTGACTTGATGAATTAATTAAATATTAATTATTTAATTAATATTTATTTCTTCTATTTATTAAGTAAATTATTTAATTTATTTATTACATTCACTATAGTCTATTCTTCTTATCCTAAGTCTTCTAAATTAGTTTCATTAAAGTGATTAATTACACAGTCACTAAATATGACTAAGCCTCCTAGTCCACCTCATAGACCTAGTCACTTGACACATCACCTTGGCTAAAATGATTAATTATTATGAATTATTAATAAATCATTATCCTCACCCACACATGTCCTATTCCTAAGGGCTATGTGGCCTCATAAGACTTGGTCTCATGACTACATGTCTTCTCCTACACTAAGTCAAGAAGCAATCCCTATTCTTAAGGAGCTTCTCAATCCACCTCAAAGAGTCAAAGATTACTCATGGGACACTTGTACCAAGGTCCTCATGAGGAAAAATTCCTTCCTCCTTCCTCTCATAGTCTTTGTGAGACACTTGACATGTGTCTTTCCCTTCCACCTTCTTCTCCTCCATGTAAATGTAGGAGGAACATCCTCCCTATTCTTCCTCTCACATTCTAACTACATCCCCCTTTCTCTCAACCCCTTCAACCAAGTCAATAGCAACCCTAGGATCTTCCACTTTTCAATCTCCACCCTAGGATCATTCCACCTAGGCTTGGGTCCTCCAAAATCCTATAAAAGGAGCCTCATTCTCCCTTTGTGAACTAATAGTGATCTAATAGGAAATCAAGCATTCAAGCAATCAAGCATTCAAGCAATCAAGCATTCAAGCCATCAAACATTCAAGCATTCAAGCAATCACATTCAAGCAGATAAACATTCCATCAAGCATCCAAGCATTTTTACACCATTCCATCATCCATTAGTTGCATTTTTCATACATTCACTCAAATCTCCATACTTTGGTGACATCTTGGGCAAGGAGCTTCATTAGAAATTTGAGAGCTCAACATCCAAGAAATCAAAGCTAGGAGGACAATAGATACAAGCTACGATGGGTGAGTGAAGGTAAACTAGTTTTTACTTCATTTAATCATTTGTATTCTTCATTGGGTTGCATTTAGATATATTTATTAGCTTTTTAATAGTAGTATTTCATCTATCATAGTAGACATCTATTTTGCATACATTTTTGGCGCCCACCGTGGAGCCCTCCCCACAAAATTGACATTTTGTTTTTAGTTTTTCCATGTGAAGGATTCTACAGGATTTTCTATGCATTCATCTCCGATACCTGTGCATACGTCCATTCATGTTGCACTTCTGTTCAAACTGCACATTCATTCCATAAAGTTGCGCTTCCATTCACTGTCGCTACGCATTGACATATTCTGCACATTGGTTCTTTGTTCTTGCGCTTTCATCTGTTGTTGCTGTGCATACATATTTTTCACCAGCAGAAGCCTATTTTCTCATCATTCTATTTTAGCTAACCATCTTGACAAGTTTTTTTTTGTTCTTGTATTTTTTAGGTTGTTTTGTAGGTCGTAAATCTGAAGACCCTAATCTTAAATTATTGACATTTTACTTGTAGTTTCCTAGGGGTTTGCAAAATAAATTATAACCTTCATTTGGGCTTTAAAATATGACATGTTTTTCAAATTCATGTGTTTTCTTTAGTTTAACAAATTGTCTGTTGTGTCTTTCTTTTATAGCTCATTTGTAAACCTAGATTATAACAACGTATCTTCTCCCCTCGCCATTCGTGGACCTTGGGTGTAAGAGAAACTGTTATAATCTTTAGAGGGAAGTATTTGGTGGGAAAAGAGGTACTCACCCAAAGGAACGACCCAACTAGTAACAAGATAAATCCAAGCCCCTCCAAACTAGTATACAAAAAATTCCATTCTGATTAATCTCACAGTGGATAGGTGTGAATTCATTGTGGCAACCAAAATCTCCTCTAGTACCCACGTGGTGCGTTAAAGTCCCTACATTGTTAAGGTGAAAATCTTACTTTGAAAGGATTGGGAGAGCCCCCTTAATTGAGAAAATAACTTGATCACAACCACCTGAACAAATTTCCTTACTAAAATCTTTTTTTTAGTAGCCAAAAACCTTCTATTTGCTGGTTCAACGGGTAGCCCAACCTGTGAAGACACCCCACATTACTCATGGTTCATAGTAGAGATAGCAGTTCTTTGGGAAGTAATGACCCATTGAATTTGGAACTTGGTGTGCCAAAGAAGTGATTGCACTGTAAGGAGGAGCCCGTGCCTCCAAGTTCCTAGGTTGTCCGCTGTGAATTTGCATGGCTAGATTTTATCATCCAACTGGGGATTCAGCAGATACTGTCCTTGCCAACCTTAGGAATTTTAAGCATGTTTGTGCATAAATACTAGATTAAATTAAATTAGATCATTTTTTTCTTGCGTGTGTGTGTTGATGCATTTTCATTTTTCCAAAATCATCTAAAAACTACAAAATTTCCAAAAAAATCCATAAAACCATCAAAAAACCAAAAAAATAGAACCTGCGCATTTATCACTTTTTGCTACGCATTTGTCCAATCTTCCTACGCATTTGTTCTTGTGTATACATAATAGCGAGCCTTTGTATGAATCCTCAAGATTCTAAAAGCACTTTTTCACATACCCATTTTTGTCCTCAGTACGATTCTGGAAGCAAATTTGATTTTATCAGACCTTTGATCTTCAGTTTGAACATCTTCATCATTTTGCATTATCTTTCTTTCATCCAAAATTCACCAAAATCATTCCCCATTCTTCAAAATCTACATTTAGGTGTTGAAACCTTACCTTGATTATCATATTTTGGCTTTTGTGAGTTTTTATCATATCAGGATCTATCATCCTTAATCAAAACTTACCTAGGTCACTATCTCTTAGTTTTTCCTTAGTCATATCATAGTGAGATCCACACTCCTATTGACTTAGATTATCAAGTTACCCTATCTAATTCAACACTTTTGAATCTCCTAATCACATCTTTTCTATCATCATATCTTCATCTATTTCATCTTTCACCTTTTATGGTTCAAACTTGATCTTAGAAACTCAAACAAACCGTTAATCCAGAATTTGTAGACAAGATGGAAGGAGGCAATACCAATGAGGAAAACCCTTGGTCTAAGAAAACTTCTATTTTTACATATGATTATGAACCCAAAAATCAAGAGTTAAGAGATGCCATGCAAGATTTTAGATTCTACAATGTCATGGAGAGACTTTTAGACATGGATAAAGAGATGTATTTCCTTATTCTTTCTCAATAAGGAGAAAAAATACCCAATGATTTTTATGTCTCTACTCTTAAAGAACCACCTATCGCAAATGATCAAGAAAATCCTGGTGGTTCTTAAGAGACACATGCTCATGGAGCAAAGGAAGACAAGAAAAATAGTGCTTTCCAAAACACCCAAGGACCTCCACTACCTTTGGATCCTATCCTACAACAACTCCAAACACTTCAACAAAAAATTTGTAACATACAAACTGGATCATCAACCAAGAAATATTCCTTGGATGATATATGTCCCTATCATTTTGATAAGCAGTTGGCTATGATTCCATTCCATCCTCATTTTGAGGTACCAAAATTTGATAAATATAAAGGGAATTCAGTTCCACAAGACCACATTCATGAGTTTTGTGCTGTTTGTATTGAAGTCGCCCACAATGACACATATCTTATGTGACTATTTCCACAAAGTTTAGGAGGACAAGCTATGGAATGGTTCTCCAAACTATCCCCAGGTATCAATTCTTTCAATGAACTTATTGACAAGTTTGTGACTCACTATTCATATAATATCAAACATGAAGTCACTATGCTTGATCTTTGCAATGCACAAAAAAAGAATGGAGAACCCTTCCTTACTTTTTTACAAAGATGGCATCAATTTTTTGCCAAGTATCCATGAAAAATTCTTGAACAAGAAAAGATGGATATCTTTGTGCATAACCTTACACAAGAAATGAGCTATAGGTTACAATTGCAATGTCCTCCAAACTTTAACAAGATCATTAAAAATGGAGTCAAAATTGAGGAAGCTATGGTTAGAAAGGGTGAGATTAAAATTTATTCCAAAGACAATGTTGGATCTTCAAATTCAAATCCCAACAACAACAATAATGACAAGTCCAAATTTTGGAACAAAAATAAGAACATTGTCAATGATGGGATTGTGGACAATCGACATGTTAAACTAACTCAAACTATTTTGAATCTCACAAGTAAAGCCAATGCTACTCAACCTACTCATAGAAATCAAAGTGAAAATTAGAATACCAACAACAATTCATCAAGCTTACCCTTTATGCCACGTAGAAGAACTTTTACTCCTTTGGGTGAATCTCTTGAATCTGCATTAAGGAAGTTGATCAGAAAGAAACTCATTGCACTTCCTGAAACTAGAGATTTTGAACCTAGGGTGAAGAATTCTTGGTGGAATGATAACTATTATTGTGAATTTCATAGAGGGAAAGGTCACAAAGCCAATTATTGTCAAAGACTCAAACATGCGATACAATATTTGATTGAAAGCGGAGAAATTAGTGTTGATGGACATACCTCAAATGAGTCACATACGAATTTTAAAGATCCACTTCCCGAACATGAGAAAGGAAGTTCTTTCAATGCTAAGGGTGATAACCAAGCCAACTACAATACCACATCCTATAACTATATAAATCACATTTATGAATGCCATCCTTCCCAATATTATGTCAATGTGATTTCTATCAAAGAAAAGAGTCCACCAGCTAATGTTACTACTCGAGACCAATCCAAGGTTACTCTTCAAGGTGTCTCATCCAAACCTAGCACCTCTCAAAACAATTCTGCCTATGTTCCAAAGTCCACACCAAATGTTTCCAATCAATACAATCTTTTGGATCAATTGAAGAAAACACCAGCCCAAATATCTATACTAGAGCTTTTGTGTGTGTCACTTTCTCATAAGGATATTATTGAGAAAGCTCTCCTAGAAACCAATGTTCCTACAAATCTAGATCAAGCACAATTCCAAGCTATGGTGGGACATTTGACAACTCCACATTACCTATCCTTCACTGAGAATGATGATCTAGAAATTAATCAACCACATAATTCTCCACTCCATATAGAAGACCTTGTACAAAATCATAAAATCAAACGAGTACTAATAGATGGGGGACCTGACTTGAATATATGCACTTTAAAACTAGTCCTTGCATTGGGATTTTCTGAAAATGTTCTAGATCCAAAGAAGAAAATCATAATTAAATCTTATGACAAGGAAGAGAGGTCATCCAAGGGATCTTTTGTTCTTCCTATCAAAGTCGGTCTTGTAGTCAAAGATGTACTTTGTCAAGTCCTTGATATGGATTTAGCATATAACATTATTTTGGGGAGACCTTGGATTCATTCTATGCAAGTTGTGCCATCGACTTATCATCAATGTCTAAATTTTCCACATAATGGTCAAGAAATAACTATCAAAGGAGATCCAAATCCTTTTCAATATTGCAACATTGTGAAGACAACATCTGAATCCTTGGTACCCTATAATCGTATTGGATCTTCTATACCAACACCTATTGATCCTAGTAATGAAGCATCGACCTCTAAATCCAAAGGAATCAAAATAGACATAAAAGAACAAAGTATGGGAGAATACACTTTGGGTCAAACTTTGTGTATCACAGAGTTACCCTTATCTCCTAAGTCATATGGAAAATCTTTGATTATCAAACCACAATCAAAAGCTCCTTCTACACTTGTTTATGACACATTTATAAGTGGGGGCACTATATCAAAAGAGGCAGCTGAGCATAATGATAATCATTTGCTTAAACATAATAAGGATCAAGAAGAGGAAAAACATGAGCATATATCACCCGATGTATATGGTAAAGGATATAATTTGTTGCAAAAGATGGGATATCAAGGCAGTGGACCTATAGGGTTGCAAAGAGAAGGTGTTATAAAACCAATTCTAAAAAATCCAAATTAACAAAGAGACACCACCATATTAGAATACAAAGGAGAAGGACCAAAATAATCTAAAGGTAAAGAAAAGATTACACCTTTCTACAAGAATTCTAAAGCTCCTGCATTACAGTTCTGGAAACATGGCATGTATGTAGATCCAGAAAAGAAAAAGACAGCAACATAAATCATTAACAGACTTAGGAATGATGATGATGATGATGATTCTAATGCTTACGAATGGGATTCATTATCTAACTATACAGAAGAGATAAGAGTTGATGTTGTCCATACCTATAGTAATGATTCTCATGAGTGGGAGAGTTCAAGGATGAAACCACTAGGATTAGAACCACATGATATTACTCTTGGTGATTGTGAGGAGAGTGAGAATTATCTTGAGATAGATGATTCAAATGAGAGTATGGAAATAGACCTTGCCGATACAATCATAAACTTTGAGAACTTTTCCATCAATGCTATCTCAACCTTTGAAACTGACCCAAATGATTCCATGCCCCTTATCCATCCTGAGCTTATAGCTTGGGATTCTCCCAATAATCCAAAAATTGATGTTTTCCATAATGACAATGCAATTATCGACTATCTTGGAATCAGAGAACATCTACCACCAGGGGATCATAAATAAGGATTTCCAATAGAAATCAATAACATGGCTTATTTTGGAGAGGGTGCCAATCCTTTCAGTCGTAAAAATGTGAAAATAATCAATAGATCTAACGGTGAAAACCACTCAGTGGTAGTGTTAGATCCTAAAAAAGTAAAAAGAAAAGACGTATCTGAGGGTGAAAACCTCTCTGAGGTGCATGAAGATGGAAGGATTGACACTCTCCCCAATTATATGTATCAAGAGCAATCTGTAATACTTATTGAACCAACATTGCCTCTCAACATTGGAACGGAGGAGTCCCCACGTATTCTGAAGATAACAACATCCTTAACAAAATCAGAAAAAGAAGCCTTTTCACAGTTTTTCAAAGAGAGACAAATCAACTTTGCCTGGTCTTATGTTGATATGCCTGGGCTCAATCCTAATCTTATTATGCATCATTTGTCTATTGCACTAGGAATCAAGCCAGTAAAGCAAAAGCTTAGAAAAATGCATCCCTATATTGCACTTACGGTCAAAGCAAAATTGAAGAAACTACTGGATGCCAGATTCATTCGAGCCATTGATTATGCTGAATGGATTTCCAATATTATACTAGTATCCAAGCCAGAAAAATCTATCTAGATTTGTATAGATTTTTGAGATCTCAATAAGGCTTGTCCTAAAGATGACTTTCCACTGCCCAACATTGATATTATAGTTGATTTGACGGCTGGGCATGAGATGTTATCCTTAATGGATGGGTTTTTCAGCTACAACTAGATCAGGATTGTGCTAGAAGACCAGGAAAAGACTGCTTTTATGTGTCCTTGGGGCACATATTGTTGGAATGTGATGCCTTTTGGGCTCAACAATGCTTGTGCGACTTATCAGAAGGCTTTGACCATAATCTTTCATGACATGATGCATACCATAATGGAGGATTATGTTGATGATATCCTAGCAAAATCCAAGAACATAGATGGTCATTTAAGAGTGTTGGATAAAATATTCACCTGAATGGAAAAGTATCAGATTAGACTCAATCCAAAGAAATGTGCATTTGGAGTTACATCAGGAAAATTGTTAGGTTATATTGTCTCAACTAAGGGCATAGAAGTTGATCCAGAAAAAAGCTAAGGTGATCATGGAGATGGCTTCACCTATGAATATCAGTCAATTAAGATCTTTATAAGGATGCCTCCAATCAATCAGAAGGTTTGTCTCTCAATTAGCCAATAGAAGTCATCCTTTTCAACACCTGTTACATAAAAACATCTTATTCAAGTGGGATGATAAGTGTGAAGAAGCCTTCACTAAGATCAAGCAATATTTAGCAACTCCTCCTACTCTTATGTCACCAATTCCAAAAAAGCCACTCTTGCTCTATATTTTAGCTACAGAAGTCTCGCTCAGTGCTCTTTTGGCCCAACAAGATCAAGAAGGAAAAGAGAAGGCTATATATTACATCAGTCGCACCCTTGTGGGATATGAGCTCAATTATTCATAGATTTAGCGAGCATGTCTAGAAGTAGTCTTTGCTTCACAAAAGTGGTGACATTACATGTTGTCTCATTCCATCAAGCTTGTTTCAAATATTGATCCTTTGAAGTACCTTTTGAGTAAGACAACATTAACAAGAAGATTGGCTAAGTGGGTTATGTTGCTTAGTGAATTTGATATTGAATATGTGGGTCATAAGGCTATTAAAGGGTAAGTAATTGCCGATCAATTAGCCGAGGCACCACTAATAGATGATCAACCTATACATACAAAATTTCCAGATGCACATATCTTGACACTATCTACACAAACATGGAAGTTGTACTTTGATGGATCATATACTCAGCATGGTTCGGGAGCTGGAGTGTTATTTGTTACACCACAAGGATATACAATACCAAAGTCTTACAAGTTACTCTTTCCTTGTACAAATAATGTAGCTGAATATTAAGCTTTGATGATTGGATTAAAGATGGCTCTGCAATGGAAAGTCACTGAATTGAATGTCTATGGAGACTCCCAGTTGATTATCAATCAAGTTAACAATGAATACTAGATAAAGGATGACAAGTTGTTACCATATAAGCATATGGTGGATGACTTTAAGTAGTATTTTTCAATCATTACCTTTGAGAAAATTCCAAGACATGAAAATTATGCTATAGATGCTATGGCAACAATTGCTTCTCTATTTGATGTGAAAGATACTAAAGCCCGTTTTGAGTTCTTAATGGAATCCTTGGCTTATCATGCGTACGATGATCCTGATACAAGTATCATATGTCATATTATCAGATAAGATTACCCTACCTATGGAAATATATATTCCTAGCTGAAGGACAATATCATTCCACCTGACTTATCCAGAAACCAAAAGTGAACCTTTTTACACCAAACCTCTCATTATCTCCTAATATCCAACACCCTGTATGAGCAAGGTCTTGACGATACTCTCTTACAATGTCTTGAACACGATGAAGCTCAAACTGCCTTATAAGACGTACACGAGGGTATTTGTGGAACACATTCGAGTGGTCCTTCCTTGGCTAAGAAGCTCATGCATATGGGTTACTACTGGCCTACAATGGAAATAGATTCCTTTTATTTTTCTAGGAAATTCAAGAAATGTCAAATACATGGGAATCTTATTCATGCACCAACATAACAACTTCATCCTTTTACAACAACATTACCATTTAGTCAGTGGGGACTCGACATTGTGGGCGCAATTCACCCTCCATCTTCCAATGACCATAAGTTCATTATAACCGCAACCAAGTATTTTACCAAGTGGATTGAAGCCATTCCATTGAGCATTGCCACCAAAAAATAGGTTTCCATGTTTATCCTTAACTATATCATTTGCCAATATGGTATCCTTGTGCACCTTATTACTGATCATGGGAAGAAATTTCAAAATCAAGATATAGATGAACTATGCGCTAAATTACACATCACTCACCATTATTCCACCATTTATTACCCCCAGGGTAATGGCCAAGCTGAGGCGTCTAATAAAACCATTGTCAAAATCCTTCAAAAGACTGTCAATGCCGTTGGCCGTGACTGGAATGTCCAATTGAATCCTTCCTTATGGGCCTATCACACTTCCATCCATACTCCCAATAGATCCACACTATATTCCCTTGTCTATGGGCCTAAAGATGTTCTGCCCCTCGAGGTTGAGTTACCTTCTCTTCGTGTGTCCCTGAAAGATTTGATTCCAGGTGAAGAATATAGAGTTTAACGGATAACTGAATTAGAATTGTTGGATGAATGCTGTCATAGAGCCTTTGATCATTTGAAAGTCTATCAGCAAAGGATGTCTCATCAGTATAATAGTAAAGTGAAACCCAGAGACTTTTAGGTGGGTGATCTAGTCCTTCGTGAGAATCCCAAAAATCAGTAGCATCGTGAGAAGGGCAAGTTTGAACCTAATTGGTTAGGTCCTTTTGTGATTACAACAACCTATGGTTCTGGGGCCTATAAATTGTCTACATTTGAGGGAGATCTCTTGGAAGAGCCTCTTAATAGCATGCACCTCAAGAAGTATTAGACATGAAATCCTAGTGCAAGGGATATGAAAAAATGAAAAAAAATAAAATGAAAAGATCAAAAATTTAAAAAAATGAAAAAATGAAAAAATCACAAGAAAATTGCAATAAAAACATGTGGTGAAAACCTGGAAACGGGCACCATTTGCGACAAGTTAGCTCCTTCCTCTATTAGGATTCTTCTATCTCATCATCCCATTTATATATATCCATAATAAAGTGACTATTCAAGTCACCCTTCGCCTTGTACATATCATAATAAAGTGGCCAATACATGATTATCCTATCCATTATATAAATCCCTAATAAAACCCCATCATAGATTGGTCTACTATCATGGTCTTCATCTAGTGTGTCTTTCTTCACCCATAATAAGTCAGACCATCACCTAGCTGGGGACATGTCCTCGACCTAGTTTGGGAAGTGGATCTATGATAGTCACGACTCTTAGAGGACATAATGAAGTAATTTTCACCAGACAAGAAAACACAATCAACCGTTCTTACACAATTCTATTCTAAATCATGATTCATAAACTGTGACCTATCTTTCAAAATATAACTGTTATCTATACATTTGCAACACCATCAAATTGACCAAACTGATCAATAAACCTAACACTATCTTTTGGCAAAGAAATGTATATTCATAGTAGGCATGTTAGAATGATTTGTTATACGATTATGCATTCATATATGGATTTCATTGTTATTGTTATCCAAAATCCAATCATACAACAAAATAGGCACCGAAATAGAAAATTTGCATGTTTATGTTACCCAATTAAAACTATCTTATAGTTTTTGATGATTTACATTCACCTACTACATTTATTATCAGATGTTCATGTACTCTAAGTATTGATCAAACCATTACATATTCAAA
>MU227381.1:2373176-2416912 GCA_018584345.1 Thuja plicata | reverse complement strand
TTTTTTTTAATCTTTTGTTTGGCCTCTTCATAGGTGCCAAATCTTGCTTGTTTGTTGTCAATTGGTTCATTTAATAGTGCCTCAATGCACTCATTGGCTTGTCCTATTTTGATTTCATATTCTAACCATGAAAGCCATGAATTCCTAGGTACTACTACTTGGATATACATGAAATCAGTATCTACCATGAAACATATATTGTCTCTGTGTTCCTCTATCAAGTTTTTAGGAATCCTTGTTCTAGTTTGCAACATTTCTTTAATGGTTTTTAAATACTCATGCATTACATTATCAACATCTGTTCCTAGTGATTCTATGAATTCACCTATTTGAATGGTTATAGGTCTGCTTGTGTCCCATACAACTTTTCCTATTGAAGGAAAGTATTCTTCAAAGTAAAAGAATATGCACATTATGAGGGAACCAAACTTACAAATATTTGTCTTTGAAGATCTTATAGTGCACATGTCCTCCTCCAGTTGATGTAACCAGATCTCTGCAAGATCCCTCTTCTTTCCTTGTTTAATGATTTTGTATGCTGTGATCATAGCAGTGCTTGATATGCTATTCATTCTGCTTGCCTGGAAGATTTTATATCCAACAACACATGCTCCAAACTTTAGCTCTACATCGGTAATGGTGTTGACCTTGAGAGCTCTTTTGTCTGATTTAGCACTAGTCAATTTTTCCACTTCCTTCAGGGATGGGTGCTTGTGAGCTTGTGGTTTATCGATCATAGGATAACCAGTAACTGCATGAATAACATCCTTTGTTATTGGTTTTGGCTTATTAATCCATAGAGTTTTGTTGTGCATTCGGCTAAGAATAATCTTTATCCATTTTGTTTTGAAAACTTTGGGAAAATGTAGTGCATTCATGAGTCCTTTCACTTCTAGATGCTTGTGCTCATCTTTGAGGTTTCTAGCTTCATCACATAGTGCCATTTAGGCATTATCTAGGTCTATATCTCCTATTTCTAAGATCTTGCAGTGTATATAGGACCTTACGTCCTCTACTAGCAAAACCCTAGGTGGGATTCTGGAGAATGCTCCGGAATCGTCAGGTTGTGATGCTATTTCTTGGTGCAGCTTGTATTTGGTTTGACACAAGAGCCTCTGTTGACAAGTTTGAACATTTTCTTCTTATCTTCCTTATTCTTTTCAACTCTAGAAGTCGATGCCATCACATTGTAGAAATTTAGGGTTTTTCGTAAATCAAACAGTGCGGTTGGTGAATGTGGTTACTTACTGAATCTCTGTAATTGCCTATGAATCCTCTGAGAAGTGTTGAGTCTTTTTTGAGGTCGCTCTTCAATTTTCTTTGAAATCACTCTTCTTTTCTTTGCTCTAGTAAAAAATTGTGGGTGCAAAAAAGAGTTCACCCATCGAGCTTTTATAACTTTTGTGCCCTAAGTTGTCATTAATGCTCACCAACTCGTCGATATAAAAAGACTGAGTTTGTCAGTAGAGGCATTCATAACATCTTCAGTGTCTATGCAAAGTGTCAAGGTTGCTAGCAGCTTTGGTGATTTTACCAATGATGGTTGGTAACCGGCGAAGACAACTTTCATTGTCTCAAGGTTCACCGATGTCCATCAGTTTACACTTAGCAACTTGGCATTTGTGTAATGACCGATACATTCTGGTAAGTAGTGCTAACTTTTCTGTGTGTGTTCATCGATGCAAATTTGTACCCAATAATTGATGATATTGTTTTTCAATAGTTTAAAAAATAACAATATATTGCATCTTTTATTTATGCTAATGTTACAATATGAACTATGTGTAATGGAACCGATGCATAATATAACTTTTCACAATGCAGTTCCATACTTGTGCATTTTAGTTGGATGTAGTGATGCCACCAGATCCATTGGATAGGGTGTCATCATTTGTATTCCTTTTTCCAGCACCTTTAGTGTTTGTGGCTTTTACCCACATATTGTTTCTCATTCTCTTGATGTCATCAATGGTATTTCCATTGGGATGAGTACTTGTATCTGTCAGTTGGTCTTTGCAATCTTTTATCACATGTCCAACCTTATGAAAGTGCAAACATGTCGTACATGGATTGGCCCAACCTCTTGACCTTCTGGTCCACTTTCTCATACATTTGGCAGCAATATGACCATACCTTCCACATGCTGTGTAGTTTACCCATGTGTTATAGTCCCAAACATATGAGTTTCTGACTCTAGTTGGTTTGTATCTATTATCAGTCTCTTTTGGTGTCCAGGCCTTGTTGTTCTTTTTCCAGCACTCCTCATGTGTATGCCCATTCATCTTGCAGGTAGGATAGTACTTGTCCATGTAGGTTTTCCTTTTTGGATTTGTCACTTTGGATCTAGATTCATGTGCCTTGTGTCCTTTCTTTTGACATTTATAACAATCACCAATGAAAGTAGACTGTGCTTGAGGAATACCTTTCATTTTTCTTCTGCAAATGTTTGAGGTGTGGCCGGGTTTTCCACAGTGATTTGCATGAAAAATTATTGGATCTTGGGATTGTGAAAGCATTCCTTTGATCTGGTTGATAAGAAGATTCACCATTCTTGTTGTACCCTAATCCTGTGTAGTTGTTGACTCTTCTCTGTCCATCAAGAAAATCATCCATCCTTTTGTCACTATCTTTAGCTTTCTTGATCAATTCATTGTGTTGATTCTGGACTTTTATTTCATGCTTCAATTTTTCATTCTCTTCTCTTAGCTCACCAATAGACTGTATTCTTTCAATGAGTTCTGTATTTAGTTTGTTTGCCTCTTGGCTCATAAGACTAATCTGATTGGTAATCTCATGGTGATGCTCAGTAAGTCTTTGAATCTCTAATTCTTTTTCTTGTAGCTTCTCTGTTATTTTCCTCCTATCATCAATAGCTAGTGTTCTTTCATTTTCATATTTTCTTGCATCATTCATGACATCAATCATTTTCACCATTTGAGTCTCTTGACCGATTTGCAGCATTCTCAATTTCTTGATCAGATGTTGATTGACCTCATGTAGACTTGTGATCTTTTCATCTGATTGGTTTGATGCTTTACTTGATGTTGATTCTACTAAATTAAAGTAATCTTGTATTTCTGATTCTTTGTAGTCCTCATTCAGCTTAGTTTCCATAATCTTTCTTTCATCAAGAAGTTTTCTTAAGTTGATTCTCGCCTCTTTATACTGCTCATAGTTTATCTGCATCTGTAACTGCTCATTCTCAATATTCTTATCCAGTCTATACTTTTCCATTGCTCTGATATTTTCTCTTAATTCTTTAAGCTTTTCAACAAAGATACTTAGCTCTGATACCAATTTTTGGAATTATATTGGAATGATGTACTGAGAGGGGAGGGGTGAATCAGTACCTCTAAAACTTTTCTTGGTTAGCCCATTAACCCTTAATCATTAGTTTGTAAGTTCTCTTATCTAACTGTTCATCTTTCTTTATGCATATGAAATCATAACATAAGTTCTTAATATGTAACCATACAAGAAACATTCATGAAAATAGATAACACATAACAGAAGATATGATATCGCATAAAACTCCTGTTAGGAAGTAAAAACTACGGTGGGGATTGTTACCCACAAGACTTCACTATCTGTAGATAAGAAGGGGCCGGTAAAGGCTTACAATTGGTCACTTCTAATGACCTACCCTGTTAGGAGTATTACAGTGGAGACCTATTAATATCTACTTCGTTTGGAGCTTTAGCAACACTTTTAAGTGTGCACCCTGTTAAGAGATTTTGAAAGAACTGTTAAGTCCACCTTCTACAAAAGGATTTTAGATGTGATGCACTTGTTAGAATGCAACTACACAAGTCTTTGATCTGATGATGCATGCAATCTCTAATTGCTGATAACAGATCTAATAAAGCTTCCTATGTATGCGTAATCATCTTTTCATGATTGAATAATACATTTCTCTACAGATTGGTAGCCTCTGTGTGTTCTTGATAACTGGATATAATCTTTTTCTGAACTTTGCATGAATTCTGTCTTTTTCTCCTTAGATGCTCTTCATGGCTATCAACAACAATGAATCCATAATTCACAATTGATTGAACATCTATTTATACAATTGATTGACCTTGATCTTTAGTTAGATATGTTTTAGATCCGTTAGGATGCTTTAAAAAATTTACATTATGCTTGCTTGACCCTCAAGTAATGATTTAAAACAAATTAAAACTCTATAAATAGAATTACAATGCTTTATCTGATATGTAAAAATTAGATCCACTATTTGCGGGTTCTCTAACTGACTGTCAGTTCTGATGGTCAGGCTACTCTATCAGTCTGTCAGTTTTCTTCTCTGTCGGTGTTCCTTTCTTGAACTGTTTGTCTATTTTGTTTTCAAAACTGTATCATCGGTGATGATCTTTGTGTTATGTCATTTACCCGTCGGTGATGTCCTGTTTACTTCATTGGTACAACACTTGTCAATGCTCGTCGGGAAATTCCATACTTAGCATTTTCTTGTGAACTTTTTGTTCTGTCGAGTATGCTTGCTGTCCGCCAATTATGGTTTCTGTCCGCCGGTTATGCTTGTACTAATGACCTTTATCATGTTTTTCCTTTTAAGTATGCTAATGGAAAAACTTAATGTCATCATCGGTCAACAATAGGATAGAGTTGGTCATTGAAGGGGTCTTGATCTTGATATGTTTTTAGACATGCTTCTTCATTATTTTTATCATCCTCTTGACATGGGATATGAATTTGGACATGCAAGGGAGGTTATTGAAAGGGGACAACATTTTGATATGAGGAAGATGGAATTTGGATAGGAATCTCAAGAATAGGCTTGATTGAAATTGGAGGACATGGTGGAATTGGTTCAAACGAACTTGGGCTATGCATGGGGCTAGCTTTGATTTCTTTCATAGATAACCATTGGAAGGTTGTATTGTTGGAAGAATCACTTGATGAGGATGGAGGAAATTTCTCTTGTGAGGAATGTGGGGATGAAGGGGTGGAAGGAAACATGGATGTTTCTTGAAGGTCAATGTCTTGAGGGGAAATAGGTATGTCATCCATGTGATTGTTTTGGGGTGAGCCATTGCTAGACATGGTTAAATTATTTGTTTGATCCAATTTTTGAAACAAATTCTTTAAAAGTTTGGATTTGAACTTGCGCTACTTGATGGGTATGGTTTGTGATACCTCATTAGTATTTACATGTTGGAAATAATTTTTGGATTGAACATGTTCAACAAAAGGTTTCTTATTGATTATGCTTGTTTGATGTTCAAAAGATGTCACATTTGAATTTTTCTTTGTTTGATAAGACATTGGTGGTGAATTGGAGGACACAAAAGGTTACTCAAGCAATGTTATTGTTTGTGATGTTTGTATTGATTGTCTTGTTTTCATGATTGACACAAGAGGTTGTGAATTTTTTTGACGATCACTTGGTTGCATTGGAATGAAGATTGGTTCGTAATTTGGTGGTGGCCCCATTTGAATTATGCCACAGTCAGGTTGAAAGATTTGATTTGGAACTTGGTTGAATGATTTATTTTAAATTTGAGCACATAGAGTCTTATTTGAAACTTGATTGAATTGAGAATGATCTAGAACTTGATTGAATTTTTTTTCTTTTGCACATGATTGAATTGGGTTTTATTAAATTGTTCATTTTTCTTGTTGAGTTGTAAAATGAGTTTAGGTATCTTTGATTTCTCAATGAGAGATTGTGTGAAAATTTCACAAAAAGATTCAATTGGACATCCAAGGAGTTTGGCCATCTCCTTTTTACTCTTTATCATATTTGCAACACTCTCTTCCAATATTTTCTTTTCTTTATCCAATTTTTCTTGCAACTTTTGAATCATGTTTGCATGGACTTGATGGAATTGATTGTTTGGTTATTTTGATGTCATTTGTCTTGGCTCAAAATCTTGTTGTTGCAAAGGTATATCTTGTCTTTGATCAAAAGGTAATTGTGATTTTCCTTGCGATGGAAACATGGGTTGATAAGTGTCTTGTTGCCTTTTGGATGCTTGGAACCTAGTGAAGGTTGACATGATGACTATATGCAAATGCAAGATGTTTTTGGAATTTTTGAGGGACTTTTAGGATGAAAATGCAACCTCAATATGCAAGGAATTTATGAAAATGCAAATTTGGACTTTGGATGATGTATGCAAAGAAACCTATGTCTTAATGAAATTGATTTGTTTTGGATTTTCAAAATCTTTCGAAATTGCAAACCTAAGAGTCTAACCTTAGGAGAGTGAATAGGAATCTTGACTTTAAAGGGGATCAATTTGATAAAGGGATAAAAAGGGACTAGCTACAATCCAACATGACAAAGATGGAGTGAGACCAAATGATAGAGGGGTTTGAAATTTGGGAATAAGGGACCAAGTCAAGATTCTTTCTTCAATGACATAAGATAAGACCCTAAAATTTGAATCCCTTTGGGATTTTACAATTTTTTTGAAAAGGATCTAAATGGAGTATGAGGATTTTTGCAAGGTAGTATGTTGTTATGATGCAAGCTTAATGAAAGAGGATTAAGATTGAAAATACAAGGATACTAATGAAATGTATGCATAAGGGATTATTCTATGGATATGCAAGAATGAAGCAAACCGCAAGGCTCCAAGATAAATGTTTTTAGTCTCCATATGTTCACAAGGTTTTGAAACAAGATGTTTTTGGAAGAATCAAAGTGTTCAAGAATGTTTGGGAATATTTTTGAAATGTTTGGAATGTTTTGCATGAGAATAGAATAGAATGTTTGGAATGTTTTTGAAATTGTTCTTTAAAATTTTGAGACACCCACACAAGACATGTTGTGAAGAATGGCTATTGTAAAATTGAAAAAAAACACATCACAACCTAAGGATAGCAAGGAAAATATCTATTGAATCCCCACTTGAACTAAAGTTAAGCCACACTTACTCATATCAAACAACCTAGAAGCTTGGAGGCACAGGCTCCTCCTTACATGTGCACTCACTTCTCAGGCACTCCAAGCTCCAACTCCCAAGGGTCATCACTTCCCAAGGGATTGTTGTCTCGACTAATAGCCAAAAAAGTGTGGGGCATCTTAGTTGGTCTCTAACCTTCCATGCCAATAGATAGAAGGTTTTTGGCTACTATGAAATGGGTTTTAATAAGGGCATCCATTCAGGTGGTTATACGTGCGGCATATTAGCTACATTATGGAGGCCTCCCAACCTATGAAAGTTACGTTCCGTAGGTTTTAACACACCACAAGGGTACTGAGGGTGATATTATTCTTGGTATAATGCATTCAACACCCATCCATTATGAGATTATTCACAATGGCATATTTGTATCCTAGTTTGGATGGGCTTGGTTATAGCCTGTCACCGGTTGGGCATCCACTCTCACTGGCTCTACTAAAGCACTTGGGAGGTAGCCGCTCTATAAGAATGATATGAGTTTCTCTTACACCCAAGATCCATGAAGGCAAGGGGAGAGGATACGATAATATGATTCTTAGGGTTTTACAATCTATAAAACATAATAGACACATGAAAGCAAAAGGTTCTTTTCAAGCACCAAAATAAAGTGTTTTCTAACTACAAAAAGAAAGCACAAGAGTTTGGGAAAACACAAGGTCTTCTACAAACGTCCTGCATTGAAATAATTAGTATTTTTTAGGATTCAATCTTCATCCCATGATTTCCAAAATGTTGCACAAATCATCAGTAACACCAAAATCTAGTAGTCTAAGTGCAGAAACAAGTATAGGAATGCAAAAATCCAAAAACTTGCTCAAAAAACACCAAATTTACCACCTGCGCAGGAATAGGCTACCACCTACACAGAACCAGGGTACCACCTACATAGGAACAGGCTACCACTTGTGTAGCTTCTAACCACCTACATAGAAACAACAACCAAGTGTGCAACTACTGATCAGAGGCCCAAAAATGAGTAAAAACTTGCAAAAACAGAGTTGTTTTCAACATCTAAGCGTGCAATATCAATCAAAAACATAGCTAGGGTTCATTATTTATGCCATCTAAGTTTTGGAATTAATGGGAAGTAGTACTAAGAGGGGAGGGGTGAATTAGTACCTCTAAAACTTTTAACACCTTACACAATTCATCATTAGTAATCTTTCAATTCTGATTTACCAACCATTACTGTTATTCTTTCTTATGTATATTTTGTTTGTACATAATCTTTAATAGTTTTCAATCATTCATAGAAACATTCATGAAATTGACAAACACATAACAAAAGATATGGTATCACAAAAAACTCATGTTAGGAAGTAAAAACTGCAGTGGGGATGGCACCCACAAACTTCACTATCTGTAGAATGGAAGGGAGCCGGTTAAGGCTTAAAATATGATCACTTCTGATGATCTACCCTGTTAAGAGTATTGATGTGGAGACCTGTTAAGATCTACTTTGTTAAGAGCTTTAGCAACACTGATTTAAGTGTGCACTCAGTTATGAGATTTACAATAGGACGGTTAAGCCCACCTTTCTTGAAAGGATTTCATTAGTGTACTACGCTTGTTAGAATGAGTAAAAATGTTGACCTGACTATATGCAATCTACTATTACTAATTTACAGATCCATTAAAGCTTTTATAATAATAATATCACCTTAAGTGATTGATGAATACCTTTTCTTTGCTTGTCGGTAGCCTCTATTCTGTTCTTGAAAATTGATTTGAATTTGTTTGTGTTCTTCTGCATGAATTCTCTGTCTGGTCTTTAGTTTCTCTCCTTGGATACTATCTTCATTGATCAACTTATTTTATCAATGGATTGAGAATCTATTTATACAAGTATTTGACCTATCTTGGAATTCACGTATTACAATGTTAACTCTCAGATCCAAGGTTTACAACTTGACCTTGATCTTTAGTTTGCATGTTTTAAAATAGTAAAAATAATTAAAACAATAACAATTACATTGATTCCTCCACACATAATGGATTTAAAATCAAATCAAGAAGTTATAAATACAACTTCAGTGATTTATCTGACGTGGAAAGTCAGATCCACTTTTTGCGGGATGTAACTGACTGTCGGTTCTTGGTCGTCGATTAGAACTTGCAGTCTGTCAACGTTCCTTGACTGAACTATTCATCGGATTCCCTATATCTTTCGGGTTCCTCTCTTTTCTGTTCCATCGGGTAGCACTGTTGTTACTCATCGGGTATCTTTTACCTTTTTGTCATCGGATAACACTTAATAGTGTTTGTCTGGTAACCTTGTTGTTGGATAGTGTTGTGCCTTGTCTATCTATGTAGAGTAAACCGATGGTGCAGATCATGTTTTTCTCTAAGTATACTAATGGAAAAATATAATTCCTTAAATCTCCCCCTTTGACATTAGTATCAAAAACTGATATGTGCATAGTACTAAACAATTTTGGTATGTATACACCATGTTTATATCCTTGTCATAATATGACTCCCCCTTACTGTGTGCATCAGTATAGTGTATGTATATGTGCATGTAGATTATTTATTCTCTCTGTGTACATTATTTCCCATTTCTTCCACTATACATATGATTTCCTCCTTTAACTGAGGTGATGTACATATCAAATTCCCCCTTTCTTTGATGCTGATGACAAAAATGTACAACTTACAATATGCTAAAATTGTGACAAAAATGTGCAACTTACAATGTGTCAAAAATGTTAGAATGGGTAATTTTGATATCTTCCAACAGTTTTCCCATTGTTCTTTCAACTGTTCTAGTGCCATGTGTTGCAGCTCTAGTCTTGCGTGCATATCATAAATGCTGTTTAGGATAGACATTTTAGGGGTGGAAATTAGAATATTTGCCTGTGTCATATTTTGTTGCAGTACTATAAGTGTCGGTAAGAGCTTAACTTGGAGCTCATTAACCTCATCTCTGTATTTCATCTCTACAAACTGAATGTCCTGTCTTTGTTTCCTAGCCTATATGATTTGTTCATTGTGCAATTTAAGTGCTTCTTCTGTGTTGGCTAGATTCTATGCATTGGACTTAAGATCAACATCTATTTTTGCTATCTTGTCGGTATACTCCTGAGTGAGTAGATCTAAAGTGCACAATTTATTTATTAAGGTAACAACTTTTGACATAATTGGATCAATTGTACTTACCAATTCAGATAGCTTGACCTTTTTCAGTGCCACTTCCTAGCTTATTTTCTCTGTGAGCTTGAATTCATACTTTTGTTCAAGTCTCTCTTCCATAGCCTTCTCAGCATCGATATTCTAAGATGTTATTGCATCTATGAGTATAACTAGTTGATCAAGCATTGGAGCATTTTGATCAATATCTATGTCTAGTATAATTTGTTGAAGTATATTTCTTGCAACTCCCAGTACCTTGGCCTCTTTTTCCGCTCTCTTCAGCTTGTCTTGTATATATTTTATTTCACAGAGCTTTGCATATTTTGTCAATGCTGTCAGGTCCAATGTTCTTGGATCATACAGTGGAATCTCAATAATTTCATCCAGAGTTACTGGATTCTTATTCTTTCCTTTCTTTTTCTTTGAGATTTGAGGGGATGCAGATGTATGAACTACCATAGTTAGTTCATTTGTTCATTCTAAATTTCTTGGTGAAGATTTTGTTGATGATTCATCATGTGTCTTCTACTTTGTGGGCACCTTTTGGTTATCTAAAGACGTCTCTTCATTAAACTTGGGTGTTTCTGTAGAATGTGCTCCTGATTTCTTTTCTATCTCATCCTTCTTTCCTTCTTCACCTTTCTCTGAAGGCTTGTCCCCTGTTTCCTTTTGAGTTTCTTCTTTAGTATGATCAGTAGATGTATCTTTCTGATCATTGGTTGCAGCTTGCTTTGTAGGTGTATCTGTTGTCCCTTTGGCTTCTTCATCACCCTTGTCTTTGGGTGTGATTGTTTCCTTTTCAGTTGATCCATTATTTCCCTCTAGTATGTTTATTGCCTTCATTAGGACAAGCATGTTACTTTGAGTTGTGGCTTGGGATTTATAAGTATTGATGTCCTACTCATCGGTTAGTGCCTTTTCAGTAGTGACATGCTAATATTTTTATATATATATTGTGCAAGGTCTTGCACTTTTGAGCGCATGATTGATATGTCCTGCACTTGTTCATCAGTAATTTAAACTATCTTACCATCTGATGTCTGCAGTACTTGATGGCTTTGTTGATCCTTAAGTGTGATAAATATCACATCATCTTTCTTCTTTGGATCATTGTCAAAATCATAGTGAGTGATATCTTGGATATTATCATCCATGCCTGTATCTAATTTAATAGGCTCATCATCACTTTCTTCATTGTCCAGAGCAATATGCCAAGGACTTGCATTTTGTGTCTCCTCCTCTCTGTGAGGTGTGTTTGTGAGAAGTAATTTCTTCTCAACACTTTTTGACTCTGCCGGTAGATCCAGGAGATGTCTCCATTTGGTTTTTGTCATTGAATCTAGTTCTATAAACTTGTTCTCTAGTACTTTGTAAGCCCTTATTTTGGCTACAAATTTACTTGACTGTTTATTTAGTACTTCCCTTATCTCTTCAAATTTGGATTCAGGAGGCATCAGTCTTACAAGAACTCTTTCTCTTACTTCTCTCTTTTTGCAAGGCATATGACCACTGTTGGTATACCCATTTACCTAGCTCTTCAGGTATTTGATTTACAAATTCAGCAGGGGCATACTTGTTCTTAATCATTGATTTTATGACTGCCCCTTGTATTTTATCCTAATCCTCTGGATTTAGTGTATCCCATTGTCTGATCCTTTTAACAGTCATTGTGCCATGAGTAGCAATTGATTTGGTAGCTTCATATACCATTTGGTTTCTAAAGTTCTTCTTTACTACATCTGGTTCATCATCTTTGGTGTCATCCAAGTCAGCCTTTATCCTAACAAACCTTTTTCTCTTCTTTGGTGGTGTGGTTTTGATAGGTTGTTGTCTTGTTATTTTTGATGGTTTCTTCCTCATATAGGTCCTTACTTGACCTTTCTTAAGTGGTGTGGTATTGTTAGCAGAAGTTTGACTTCTTGTCCTTTTCTTCTTTACAAGAGGTGGAGATGGAGGTGTATCAGATTCAGTAGCCTTTGTATCTAATTTCTTTTCTTCTAGTTCTTCACCGATGGTGCCCTATTCATTAGTTTCCTCCAGTTGATCCTGCTCTTCTTTTGAGACTGATAGAATCTTCTTGAGATTCTTAACCATTTTATCCTTCTTGTTTATAGTCTTCTTGACTTCTAGGCCTTGTTTTATCTTTGATTTGGCCTCCTCATATGTTCCACACCTTAGTTTTTTCTTATCAATGGGCTCATTAATCAGTGCCTCAATTGCACTTGTAGATTGATCAATACTGATCTCATAGTCTAATGGTGCTAACCAAGCTGTTCTTGGTACAGCCAGTTTGATATGTGTGTAGTCTGTGTCTGCCATGAAACATATATCATCTTTGTGTTTTTCAACTAGTTGTTCAAGAATCCTAGTTCTTTCCATCATGAACTCAAGGAAGTATGCAGACATAATAGACTCAAAATTGTCTCCTAGTGACTTAATCAGTTCACTAACTTGTTGGGTTACCAGTTTGGTAGTGTCCCATACAACTTTTCCTATTGAAGGAAAGTATTCTTGAAAGTAGAAAAATGTACACATGATAATTGATTCAAACTTACATGTATTGCTCTTTGCAAACCTGATTTTGATCATATTCTTATCAAGTTGTTTCAATAGGATCTCACACATATCCATTTGAATTCCTTTTGTTACAATCTTGTAAGCTGTGCTTACTGCTATTGCAGAAATGCTGTTCTTTCTGTTGGCTTGAAATATTTTGTACCCAATAACACATGCACCAAATTTTAGCTCTTCATCAGTGATTGTGTTCACTTGAGACCTTTGTTATCTCCTTCTACATTGGTGAGTTTAGTAACTTATTTCATGGATGGATGCTTGTGTTCCCTAGGCTTGTCAGTTATTAGATAACCAGTGACAGCATGAAGAACATCCTTGGTTATTTGTTTGGGTTGGTATAGCCATAGTTTGTTGTCATGCATCTTGCTCAAGACTAACCTAATCCATTCTATTTTGAATTCCCCCAGGAAATGTAGGGCATTGGTTAACCCTTTGACCTCCAAGTGTTTGTGTTCTTCTTTTAGTTTTCCTTTGGCATCACATAGATTCTTGAAAGCTTCATCCATTTCAAGATCACCTATTTTTGCAATATTGCAGTGAATATAAGACCTAACATCTTCTATGAGTAAAACCCTAGGTGGAATTTTTGAAAATGCACCGGCTTCATCAGGTTTAGATGCAATTTCTGGATAGATCTTGTACTTAGGTTCTACACATGTGCTATTCTTGATCAGTTTTACTACATTCTTCTTTTCATTCTTCAACTTAGCAGTTATTGATGTGGTTGCCATTATTTTTCAAGTATTAGGGTTTTCTTGAAATTAGGGCTTTCTTGACAAAATAATGACAGAGATCCTTTGGTGCCTTTGGTACTTAATTTGATTTGCAATAGTGATGAAGAATCTATTATCTTTGTGCTAAATCGATCTTCAGATGCTTCTGCTTTCTACTCTTCAATCGCTTGGTTTTTGCTCTACTTTCTCTTCAAATTGTGGGTGAAAAATGAAGGTGTTCGGTCGACTATTTATAGACTTTTTGACCTAAGTATTTGCAATAAATGCTCAACAACTCATTAGGACATGAAGATGGGTTTCATTAAGAGAGTGTTTCAGATCATTGTCGGTGAAGACATGATGCTTTAGGTAGTTGTTAAACACTTTGATTTTACCGACGAATATCGGTATTCTATCAGGACCATTTCTAAACTTTGCTTTCTTATCGACGGTCGTCGGGTTACTAGTTGACCAACAATTTTTGGTAAGTGTAAACAACTCATTGTTGTGTTCATCAATGATTTTCAGTAAGTGTTACCGATGGTGTTTCACTCTTAGATTAGTAACAAGTAAATTAGTATGCATCTTTGGATTATGCAGATTTTGACTTATCTATCAATTTGTATAATGGAACTGATGCAAAATATAACTTAGTACAATGCAGTTCCATACTTACTTGTTCAGATCAAGTGGAGTTGGTGGTGTCACTGGATCCATTGGATGGGGTGTCACCATTTTCATTTCTTGCCCCAGCTTCATCATTATTTGAAGCTTTTATCCACATTTTGTCTCTTGCCCTCTGGATATCTTCAATGGTGTTTCCATTGGGATATGTGCTTGTTTCTGTCAATCGGTCTTTGTAGTCTTTCTTGAGGTGACCAACTTTATGATAGTGTAAGCATGCCATTCTGGGGTTTGACCAGCCTCTAGACCTTTTGGTCCATGCTCTCATGTAGTTTGCAGCAATGTGACCATATCTACCACATGCTGTATAGCTTGTCCAAGTGTTTTAATCCCATACATATTGATTACTGATTCTCTTTGGTTGATAAGGAACTTCTTTACCTTTTGGCTTCCATGCTTTCCTTTTCTTTTTCTAGCATTCTTCAGATGTGTGTCCATTCATCTTGTATTTAGGATAGTATTTGTCCATGTAGGTTTCCTTCTTTGGATTTTCTATCTTGCTCTTGCATTCATAAGCCTTATGTCCTTTCTTGTTACATTTATAACAAAATCCTATGAATGAAGATGCAGGTGTAGATTTGGGAGTACCTTTCATTTTACCTCTGCACACATTTGATGTGTGCCCTTGCTTTCCACAATGCTTGCATGATAGATTTCTTGGTCTTGGATTTTCATAGACATTCTTTGGTTTTGATGGCTCTCCATTTTTCGGTAAATCCTATATCGTTGTTGTTGTTGACTCTTCGTTGTCCTTCAAGAAAGTCATCCATTCTTTTATTGCTTTCTTCAGATTTTTTGATAATCTCATAATGCTGTTGTTGAATTCTAACCTCATGCTTTAGCTTTTCATTTTCTTCTCTTAGTTCACCGATAATTTGTATTCTTTCAATGAGTTCCACATTTATTCTATTTTCTTCTTGACTTATAAGGATAATTTGATTTGTGAGATCATGGTGATGCTTAACATGTCTTTGAATTTCCATTTCCTTTTCTTGTGGTTTCTCTGAAATCTTCCTTCTATCATCAATAGCAAGTATTCTTTCTATTTTAGCTTTTCGGGCATAACTCATCACATCAATCATTCTTACCATTTGGGTCTCTTGACCGATTTGTAACATCCTTATTTTCTCTGTCAGATGTTGATTGATCTCCTTTAGATTTGTGACGTTCTCTTCTGATATATCTAATGCATTACTTGCATTTGATCCTGAAGATTCAAAGAAATCTGGAATCTCTTCTTCTTGATAGTCTTTTTCATTGTTCCGGGTAGCCATACCTTTTCTTTCATCTAGTAGCTCTCTCATCTTGATTCTCACTTCTTTATACTATTCATAGAACATCTATATCTCTAGCTTTTTGTTCTCAATATTCTTATCAAGTTTGTACTTCTCCATTGTAAGATCTTTTCTCTTAAGCCTTTAAGCTTTCCAAGAAGAGACTTAGCTCTGATACCAATTTTTGGAATTAATGGGAAGTAGAACTGAGAGGGGAGGGGTGAATCAGTACCTCTAAAACTTTTAACACCTTACAAAATTCATCATTAGTAATCTTTCAATTCTGATTTACCAACCATTACTATTATTCTTTCTTATGTATATTTTTTTTGTACACAATCTTTAATAGTTTTCAATCATTCATAGAAACATTCATGAAATAGACAAACACATAACACAAGATATGGTATCGCAGAAAACTCCTATTGGGAAGTAAAAACTATGGTGGGGATGGCACCCACAAAACTTCACTATCTACAGAATGGAAGGGAGCCAGTTAAGGCTTACAATTTTATCACTTCTGATCATCTACCTTGTTAAGAGTATTAATGTGGAGACCTGTTAAGATCTACTTTGTTAAGAGCTTTAGCAACACTGATTTAAGTGTGCACTTAGTTATGATATTTACAATAGGACTGTTAAGCCCACCTTTCTTGAAAGGATTTAATTAGTGTACTACACTTGTTAGAATGAGTAAAAAGGTTGACCTGACTATATGCAATCTACTATTGCTTATTTACAGATCCATTAAAGCTTCTACAATAATAATATCACCTTAAGTGATTGATGAATACCTTTTCTCTGCTTGTCGGTAGCCTCTATTCTATTCTTGAAAACTGATTTGAATCTGTTTGTGTTCTTCTACATGAATTCTCTGTCTGGTCTTTAGTTTCTCTCCATGGCTACTATATTCATTGATCAACTTATTTTATCAATGGATTGAGCATCTATTTATACAAGTATTTGACCTATCTTAGAATTCACGTATTACAAAGTTAACTCTTAGATCCAAGGTTTACAACTTGACCTTGATCTTTAGTTTGCATGTTTTAAAATAGTAAAACTAATTAAAAAAATAACAATTAAATTACTTCCTTTGCACATAATGGATTTAAAATAAAATCAAGAAGTTATAAATACAACTTCAGTGATTTATTTGACGTGGAAAGTCAGATCCACTTTTTGCGGGATGCAACTGACTTTTGGTTCTTGGTCGTCGGTTAGACCTTGTAGTCTATCAGAGTTCCTTGACTGAACTATTCATCAGGTTCCCCATATCTATTGGATTCCTCTCTTTACTGTTTCATGGGGTAGCAATGTTGTTACTCATCGGGTATCTTTTACCTTTTTGTCATCGGATAACACTTAACAGTGTTTGTCGGGTAACCTTGTCGTCGGATAGTGCTGTGCCCTGTCTATCGGTGTAGAGTAAACTGATGGTGCAGATCATGTTTTTCTCTAAGTATACTAATGGAAAAATATAATGCCTTCACTAAGTTGATTTGAAAAGATTGAAGTTAAATTGAAACCCTAACTAGCTTGCATGTGCATCAAAGTGGTTTAGGAACACCTTAAAGACCAAATATGTATGTGATCCTAAACTAGGTTAGAGTTCATTTTAGGTACCCAAATTAGATAGGCATGTTAATTTTAGGCCCATTAACAACTTAAACAACTTTATCTTGCATGAAATAGTCCATTTCCACCCCTAGTTAGGCTAGATTACAAGTTTGCTTGAAATTTGAAAAAGCTTGATAGAATGAAACCCTAGGCTAGATAAGATCCATTTTAAGAGCCCAAATACAAATGTGAATGTTAATTTTAGGCCTTACAAATCAAAGTGTGAAGTTAATTAACCTTATTAGGGTTCATTAACCAACTTTAGGGTTCATTTGAATAGTTTAGGGTTCATTTTAGCTTGTAAACAGAGAAAAAGCAGAGGAGAAAGCCCTAGATGTAGAATAGCTTCCTAAATAGTCAAAAAATGATCCTGAACCCTAAAATATGATCCCATATGACCAACTACGTGGCTAAGTAGCCATCTTCATAGCTCTGGGCTCCAAGTGCACAGGTCTGGGTCCCACTTGCACAGGACTTAACCACCTACACAGAAATAGTGACCACCTGCACATAAATAGTGACCACCTGCGCAGGAACAGTGATCACCTGCGCAACTCTCTTCCAGAACCTAAAAAAGACACAAAAACAAAAAAAAGTTTATCGGTTAAGCATGTTCACATTGGGTTCACCAAATGTAAGACCAGAAAAGGGACTAAGAAGCATATCTAGGTAACCACAAACCCTAAACAATATGCTACCCTAATTAATCTAACATTAAAACCATTTGAAACACGAGTTGAAACATATGCAAAATAATACAAACAAACTCCCTTCAAATGTAGTTCTAATGCCCTTCTTTCTTCTCCATAATATGATTAATGTTTCTCTTTGCACACACACTTTGCACAAGAAGCCAAGTTTGCTAATGAGAGTACTAGAAGATTTACGATTCTTGAGGTTCTCAAAAATCTTGTGGTTAACCTTGAATGAGAGGAATGCATCCCATTTTATAGAAAATAAGAGACAATTTGGTGAGATAGCACAAAATCTATGCATAAATTCAGATTTTGGTTGGTAGGATGTTAGGAAGCATGATATGGGGGAGATCAAATAAGAAGATATTGGAGGATATTGAAGATATTGAAGAAGCACCTTAATAGGGATGTGAATCCTCAATTAAGGGATATGGAAATTAGGTGAGATTAGGAGGATATTAATTCAATTAATAAATCAATATTCCTCACAAATCCAAATTAGTATTTATGAAATTACAAAATCCCATAAATTGGAATTATCTAATTAATTAATAAAAATTAATTAATTGTTGGAGACTTAGGGAAAAGAGAATAAATAAAGTTTATTTATTTATTCAATTAGGACTTAGGATAAACTATGGGTTATTCATTCCAAGGGGGAAATTAGTGGGTTATAGGTCAAATTGAAGGTGCTGATGTCAAATTGAAATGATTTTGATAATATTGATAAGGTTTAGGATCAATTTTGAGGGTTTCAAAATAGTTTAGGAAATCACGAGGCATCGATGAGATTTGACAATGCGCCCTCGTAATGATGATTGGAAATGATTGAAAAGTGCCAATGAACTTTGATGGCATCATAGGATTGAAATTGAAATGGGGAAACATCGATGAACTTGGAAAATGTTCCCAAAATAATGATGATCTACAATAGTATTGACCAAAATGGATAACACTATTGAATTGATATTGATAGATTGATAACGATAACACCGATGAACTTTGACAATGTTATCAAATAGCTGATTAAAGGATACGAAGCATCGATGATCTTGCAAAATGCTCCTAAAATGATGACAAGATTGTTTGAATTTGGAGTAGGGTTTGATCGACTTTGAAATTGGGTTAATTAGGCATCAATGATCTTGGACAATGCCCCAAAATGGTTAGAATGAGTCCAAACAATTCTGAAAATGATTAGAAATGGAATATAATAGGTTTGAATTGATTTAGGAAGGTTTGGAATGGTTTAGGATCAAATAGGATCAGTTTAGGATCAAATAAGATTGGTTTAGGGTTGATTGGAATTGATTAGGAAATTGATCGATTTGATAAAGAGAGTATAAATGTTAGTAATTGATGACATAGAAGAATGACACAATATTAGTGAATGATAAAGATCAAAAACACAATATAGAAGACATGTTAAAAAGGGGGCATAGGAAATGAACCATTTTTAGGTGTCTACAGATCCAAGTCAAAGACCTAGTCAAGGCACTTGACATGACCCCAAACCACTTACTCGGAGGGCTAAACCAGTCCAAAATGGAAGTTCTTCCATTTTGTGATGATACATTTAGCCCCCACTTTAGCAAGAGTATGGACTCAATGCAAACTCTTGGTAAAGGAGATCATAGAGAAAAGATAATCTTATTGAAATCAAAGGGACAAAAGAATCCTCAAGCCCCCAGAGACTTAAGTCTTTGTCAACCCCAAGGTTAAAACAAGAGAGACACCATTAGTCAAAGAGAAAGAGTGAGAGAGCAGTGGATAGCTCACCCAGTAAGATGTGTGTATCTCAATATGAACCAAAAAAAGAATAGGATGGACCACCAAGAAAGCACTTGATAGTCACCCCATAAAGTTGTGCACCCTCTGGCGGCTTTGTGTATGTATGTAGTGCGTCTTCTGATGGCTTTTATGAAGTACCCATGGATCCATATCCTTATATCACCATGGAATACATTTGTAAAATGCGTATCTCTTCAGGATTTAGAAACTTATGTGTGTTACCTTTTGAGGATTTATCATATTGAATTGTAATTGAATGCGTATCTCTTCAGGATTTAGCAACTTATGTGCGTTACATTATAAGGATTTAGAATATTGAATTGTAATTGAATGTGTATATCTTTAGGATTTAGCAACTTACGTGTGTTACCTTCAGAGGATTTGGCATGCTGCAAAACAAAAGGTTAGAACAAAAATGCATAATATAGAATGAGGGAGGCCATATATATGCCCCCCTCCTTAAGCTGGAAAAAATATATACTATTTTGACATGTTAAGGAAAGAAAAGAATAAGGATAAATTATTCTTCAAAACCATCAAGACAATACCCATAGACAACACCTAGCCCAAGCCAAGAAGGTCAAAACTCCTATGAGGCCATGGAAGGGACAAATGCAAAGAGATATCATGCAAGAAGTAAAAAAAGTAACCCTTGTGAGGGATAGCACACTATTCAGTTCCCAAGGTGAGATATTTATCAACCATGGAAACCCAATATTAAACAACGAAATAGGTTATGATAAAGGATATAGATCCTTAGTGCAAACCTAAATTTTCATGTATGATTGGATATCACATAATAGATAGATACTGTTTAACCAAGGGAAAAGTGGATCATAGAAAGACAGAAAAGAAGGGGATGACATGCTTGCCCCCCAAGCATAGGAACAAGGATGAAAGGGGACCTATTATATTTCTCACAACACTATGCAAGACAACGAGCCCCCAAGGATTAGGCTAACATTGTTTACATAATGTGGAGCTCCCTAATAGGAACATAAATGTTATTTTAGAGAAAATAGGATTGAAATATAACTTATTTCCAAATGATATATAAATAACCTTACTATCAATGAGATGTCTAATGTTATAATGTAAATCTTGACATTCATTAGTAGAGTGATCATGAAATCTATGATAGAAACAAAAAGGAAGAGTCTTCAAGTGTGTACTATGTTTTTTTGTGCGTTTAGGTCTATTAATCATCTTAGCAGGAAGGAGTTTAGGCAAAAGAAATTCTTGGTCAAATTCCTTCATAGAGTCATCATGTTTTGAAGTGTTATTTGAGATTTTGGTAACATTGATGTATTGTTGAGGATTAAATACAAATCCATAAGAATGCTCATGCCCCCCTTTCTATAAGGGCATTTAAATTCCCTATTTATGCTTACCACATCCTTGACCATGGAATCCTTGTTTAACTAGTAAATCATAACCAGGACCATAATGAGAAGCCATATCAGAAGGAGTCAATGGAACTTTATTAGTCACAATGTCATTACTAGTGGGTTTGACAGATTCATAGTGGGTAGAAGAAGTGACAAATTTATTACGAAGGGGATTAGAAATAGAAGCAAAATCTCATTGTTCAAAATCTCTTTGTTGCTTCATAAAATCAAGATCAGAAACCTTATAATTTCCAATAAAGGTAGGATAAAAATTGAAGGTTCTCCAATCATCTCCAGGAAGAGAATTAGAGGAAGAAGGATTACTTTTAGGAATAGGAATATTATGGGTTTGAATATTCAAACAAGGATTTGGCGCATCATCCGCATGAAGTGTATACATGATGTTGTTGTGAATAAATTTGACTTTACGGTGAAGGGTGGAAGGAACAACATGTATCTCATGCAACCAAGGTATACCCAAAAGGAGGTTATAATTGAGAGGTCTAGGCATAACATGAAAAGGAGTATTCAGGATGACCGGACCTACTTTTTTAGGTAAGGTAATGATGCCCAAAGTATTCTTATCAATATTATCAAAGCCACATATAGGATTATTATCAGGTTGAATATTTGAAAGATTGGATTTAATCGCTTTGAGTGTGTGCATGCTACAAATATAAGCCCAGATCTATTATAAATCACGGTCCTACGAATGATAATTTTATTGATATTAAAAGAAACCATAAGAGCATCATATTGATTCTGAACTTCTTTAGAAGGTAAATCCTTTTGAGTAAATACAATGTTAGGAGGACCTGGGGTAGCATGCATGCAGTGTAAGAAGGAATTTATGTTCTCTTGATTAGGAGGTGGAGTGGGAAGAGTTTCTAGAGCTTTTTGCAAGGTTTCATGGTAGGTAGGTGAAGTTTGAAGAAGCTCCCATAAAGAAATCTTGGTAGGGGTATTGCACAATTGGTTTATCAAATCATACTCCTTTCTAGGAAGATGGGGTGGAGGAGGAAGAATGGGTTGAGAAGGTGGTAAAGAAGTAGGAACCACCAGATTAGGTTTAGAGTTATTCCTTGTATGATAATCATGTGAGATAGAATCTTTTTTATCAAAGAAATCCAAAGGATCCCTCGGTTTACCCTTGATAGTAATGTGAGGACAACCTTTAATAGTCAACAAGGGTTTTGGATAAACCATGTTAGTTGTCTCAACACTACGAATAGATTCACAAGAAGGATGTAAAGAAGACATCCTAGGAGGAGATTATGTATTATCTTTATAATCCATAAGATCATCACTAAGAGGGAGAGAATGAAGGGAATTCATATCATTCTCCACTAATTCCTCATCACTAGAAGGAATCCCAAATGGAGGTAAAGCATCTATAATGTCTTCTTATTTCTCTAAAATGTTTTCATAAGAGGAGTGTGTTTTAGAAAAAGAGTCACCATAATGTATGAATATTTCATCCATTAATAAATCACCCTCTTGTATCAAAGCATCTTCACCAGGAGGGGATAAATCAATGTCTTTATCCAAGGGTTCATCCCAAAAAGTAGAATCATTCACAATGGCTTCATGAGGAAGAGAGTAATCAACATCCAAATCCAAAGGTTCATCCCAAATAGGAGGATTATCACCCTTATCAATAAATCACCTTGTAGGAGTGCCATAAATCACTAAAGCTTGATCTCTAAAGGAGAAAGAAGGTAAATTATATTCTAAAGAGGGCTTGAAGAAAAGACATATATTAGGAGAAGAATTAACATCAATCCTCAACTAATCTCCATAAAGAGAAAGATTAAAGTCATCTTCTTTCTCTAATATATCCTTACAAGTTAATAAAAGAGAGGACAAAGCAAAATCTCACGCACTAAATGAAGTCTTTCTAGGTGTATCAATGTTGTAAATAGTGGAACATGAAGGTAACCATGCACACATCCTATGGTAAAGGTCAATTGAAGATGGTGTAGAGGAGGATGAAATAGGAATAGGATCCATGGAGATATTATTCAAAAAATTTTCATCCTCAATTCCATATACCTCATTAGGGGATCTATCCTCTTTCACAACAAAAGCCTCATCAAAGTATTCAAAACAAAAATCATACATGTTGAACACAAAGTAACATTATAAGCATGAAAAATGTAAATGTTTTTGTATTTTTAAAGAAATTTGTGACTTTTATTTTTTAAATATAAATGAAAGAGCATAAAAGAAATATAATTTTTATATGCATGTAATATCTAATATAAAATGCAAATCTAACACTAAAAATAAAGAGTTGTCTATCGCAGGTTCACCAAAATGTAAGATGGTAAAATATGGATAGGGTTTAGATAGGATTTTGAACAATGGGGATTTGCACATAAAAGAGACCCTATTCCACATTAAACCACTTACATTTAATTTTAATGATAAGGAATGTAAATCTGGAAATGTTTGCAAAGGATAATGGAATAAAATACATACCTCTGAAAAACTCTGCTGAAAACCTTATCAAACAATCTCAGAAATTGTTGATTTCCGCATATTTGAACTGAAACTATGAGATCTACAAAACCTAGAAACATTTTTCTTTTCTAAGTCAGGTCAACCTTGACCTCTTTAGTGGGGTGCAATTATGCCCCAAAAATTTTGACCTTTACCTACACTACTCCGATGGAAATTTTGTTCGTAGTTCCCGAAAGTTTGCCGAAAAGGGTATCCAAATCTTCTCTTAAATTCATTGTCTTGTACCTGTACCTACAAGAAAAATGATTTTTTTTGTTGGGGGGAGGGGTTTGCCTTGGTCAAACCCCAATTTTTGAATTAACCTTAAAGTATAATTGAAATTGGATAAATAAACAAAGTAAATAAACAAATTCACCTTGCTTGTATAGAAACCCTAATGGAGGATTCAAATGCTTGAATCCACAAGTACGTATGCTCAAAATAAATGCAGAGTGTAGAATTTAGGATGTCTCAAATCAAATGGTTTTGGATCTTCAACACCAATCTTGAATGGATCTTGGAATAGGAAGAAGCTTGCATGGATGTGGATGGAGAGATCCTCAACAAGAGAGCTCCATAGAGGTTTGAATCCTTCAATGGCTACCAATGGATCTCCTTGATGAATTGGATGCTTGAATTCTTGAATGTAGATGATTTATTCAATAGATTATCCTTTATGGGAATAGGTGATCATGTTCTTCAAGTGTATGTCTTATGGCTAGAGAAAATGAGAGGAGAAAGCCTCCTTATATACAAATCTAGGGCACAATTTTCTAGAGAGGCCTACATAGGAGAATTAAATTAAAATTAGACCTATACCTCTAGAAGTGGACCTATATTAAATATAATTTCAAGATTCATTTCCTCGAAGACCGAAATAGCCGACCCTGAAGTGGGAATTAAATCTTTCTGAAGCCTGACATTCAGAAACCCTTGGGATTCTAAAATTTGGACCCTAGTTCAAGGTCGAGGTTGACCTTGACCTATTTCATGGTCAAGGTCGACCTTAACCTAGGTCAGGGTTGAGGTCGACCTTGACCCTGAGGTCAAAAATCTTAGAATCATAGAGGAGAATGTCAGAAAAGGTAGGAGAAAAGTAGAAAATAGGGCAAAATCAGGGGGAAAAAGCATATCCAAGTCAAAGAACCATTAAAGGCACTTGAATTGACCCCAAACCACTTAATAATAGGGCTAAACCAATCCAAAATGGAATTTTTTCTACTTTTGAACGATACAAAAGCAAATAACATGTACACAGATAGCACCGAGATTTAACATGGAAACCCAATATGGGAAAAACAACCAATTGCAACTAGTTACTATTTTTCACTCTTCTAAAGTGAGCCTTGTTAGGAGCCAACCCTATTAAAGGTTACAATGCACACTGTTAGGTGTGACCCTGTTATAGGATTTAATCACCTTGTAAGGAGTGGCCTTGTTAGAGGTCTTCAAAAACTTCAATGTAGAAATGTCACCTTGTGAGAGGATATACAAAAGACTGTTAAGTCTACACTATAAACAGATTTGGATCACTGCTACAATTGTTAGAGAGTAACAATGGATTGACCTGTTTGTCAAAGAAACTATCTTTGATGATTCAGATCTTCATGTCTGGCTTTGAAACTTGATCCTTACTAATCAAATATTCTATTGCAGCACTCTATGTTCTATCCTTAATCAGAATCCCATCTGATTTTTCCTTTGCTCTTCATATCAAAAACTTACACACTTCTTGCTTACTTTTCTTACACACATTCAACTCACACTTGACCTTATATATATATGATAAGCCTTGTCAAGTCGGCTTGAATAACCTTCCAAATAAATAATAAAACTTAATTCCATCGCCTACATATAACCAATTAACCATAAAATGTAAACTACTGTTAGTCGGGTGACACTAAAAACATAACTTGGTTAATACTGAAATCCTTCAATGCCCAACCAATACTGTAATGCCCAAGAGAACTCAGCTAGAACAGAAAACCACTTTGGCCTTCTTCAATTCCTGAGAGAGCTTGGCATACATTGACTGTTCTTGGTTTGGGTATAGACATTTGTGTGACATCACTATATTTGTGTAAACATCAATGACAATACACAATTGAATAATTGTCATCAACACATACTTCCTATTTCATTTCTAGGTGCACACAAATCTTCTTCTATCTTCATCTTTGTCTCTTTTATGTCCTTAGCAAGTTTGTAATTATTTATTTGCGTAATAATATTATCTCATTTCCTTCATTCCAAGTAACAAAAAGGAATCAAAATCCCAAGAGCATAGATATTTCATTGGCATCACTTCTATCAAGGTGTTGTCAATAATAATTGTCTTGAGAAGGTTTCTTATTCCTAACATGTTCAATAGGAGATTTGATTGATCCCCCTTGATCACCATTTCTTATTGTACACCTACATAATTTAGTTTTCACTCTGACCTAATCATATATGATATATGAAATCTTGGTTGTTAACTAGTTGAAATCCTCTATCAACCCAATCCTTGGTAATACATGTATGAAAATAATATTAGGACCTTTGAGATACCCCTCCATCATAATAACAATGTAAGCCTAAATACTCATCAACTTGTATATTTCTTGATGCCATCAATCAAGTTATATAACATTCTTAGTACTAGTAGTATATTTTTTTTAATATTTTCATAAATTATCAGATACATTTTACTTTATATGACCTTTTTTTTCTTCACACCTTCATATTTTTAAACTTTTAATAGTATATGAACATATTCATTTATGGAAGCCTGGTTTTAATTAACAATGTAGAAAACTTCATAAAAAGCACATATTGTATATATTTGGTAAGAATCATTTTTATTTTGTCCACATTCAAGAAACTAAAAATTTCTTCTATTAATGCACTACATAATTTTTCCTAAATAACTCAAATAATTAATTCAAAATCCTATTTGTAAGGTATGATGCTATGTAAGATTACTACAAATATTATAAAACATCATGATAGTTTAATTTTTTGCGATCTCCTTAACTATTTTAAACCACCATGTTATCCTCAAAATTTTATATTTATTTATAAAAATGTGACAACAATGATTCAATTTTATATATTTTAAGGTAATAAGATTATTTATTTCATGCATTCTAGAGCCATATAAAGAATCAAGAATAGCTAAAAACTAATTATATCAAAATAATAAAAGGTGTTACGAATAAAAGAGATAAAAAGTAAACATAGACAATATTTAACTCAAATTGAAGCCAAATTATATAATTCCACATAGAGTTTCCAAGTAGCTACTCACAAAAAATAAGAAATACAAAAACTTATACCAAATTGAAAAACACATTAAAAAAGAAACAACATTCGATATACTTTTTTTATCAATCAAGTCTAAATCACATATTTTTGTAAAGGTGGATCATCCAACAACATGGATATTTAATAATCCTCTCAATGTCACTATTATCACTCTTATGTTAGAAATAACTGAGAGGAGGGGGGGGATGAATCAGTAGCCTAAAAAATATTCCAATTAATCAACCCTAAAAACTTAGTACCACAATATCAAGCCTCTAGTTATCTTCAGTCGTACAAGATGTATTCCTTCAAACAATCATATCAAATAACTAATGCCCAGAGTTATCTTTTAAACCTTATTCTTTATGTTTACCGAATAGTAGTCTTTTCATTTACCAAAAAACATTAAATAGCTTAGTGTATACTGATCAATCTAGATTAGTTATGTGTAATGAAAAAAACTAAAGTAATGGCTCATAAACACATTGATACATGGATTTTAACATGGAAACCCTATTAAGGGAAAAACCCCTTGGGACCGGTAACCCAAAATTTTCACTCTTCTGAAGTGAGCTCGGTGAAGAGCCAACCCTGTTAAAGGTTACAAACACATTGTTAGGTGTGACCTTGTTAGAGGATTTAAAAGATTATTTTGTCACTTGATATCAGGCATCTCTATGCTACCTTCTATGACCAAACCATGGTTTGTCAAATGGTATATGGCAGCTCATGCTATCTTCATGATCAAACTTTTTGATACTACTTGGGATGTATCTCAATATAGAAAGGATGTTTAAATCTTGCTCGATTAAGAGACTTTCTGAACCAATGGTTAAACTAAAATAGTAAATGATCTATTCACATATACAACCTATACTTGCAGATTTTTAGATCTATTGTAAGCTCATTAAACCATTCTGATCAATATATATTTTCAATACCTTTGCTCCACTTTGTTTCTACTCGATGATTCTATGCTCTATTTCTTGGTGTCTGCATAAATCTTTAGCTCTTTCCTCAGCTTGATTGATCAAGACTGTATGAAGTTGTTCTTTATCAGTTTCTCTTTAGTATCCTCTTTTTCATTCACTCCCCTTAATTCATAATTAATTAAGTTGTCTCTTTATAGACATGATATCACCGTTTCTCTCTTCTTGATTTTCTTTTTCTTGGCATGATCCGCAACCTTAGCCAATCTTGATTTAAAGCATAACTCTTGTTTTATCTCATAGAGATCTTCTTGCCAACTGGATAAAATATTTTTAAATCTCTTACTTATCTCTAGCTTTATCTTGTCAATGAAAACAATGATAACAACTAGTTAAGTCTATTTTTAGCTCTGCCAGCTAGATAGTTTGTCATTTCTGAACTTCAGTTAACTTAAGTGTTTTAACTCTTTGATAGATTTGGTCAACACTTCAGTTCTCCTCAGGCTACTCAATCGGGGTTGTCTGTCCTTTAGGATTTACTGCAAATTTTTTCTCGTTGGTTAACATTGTAATTCTGGCTGTTGATAATGCTTGTGATTCTTCTCTTTGGTACTACTCATCGATTTCTTTTCTCGAGAATCACTGTGACTTAACTTTTAGTTATCTCTGTCCATCAGGCTCCACTAGCCGTCAATGTTTGAAGTCACTTAGTGAATGCTTGTCTTTTATGTATTACTGAAAGCATAATCTTTATCTCTCTGATTATCTGAAGTATTTGATACTTTGATTATAACCGATTAGATTATATCAAGTTGACATCAATGACAATACAATCCATTAACTGATTTAATGTCTTGGATTATCTTTCTACATTTTGGTGATCAACTTAACATCTTCAAACATTCAATCAGTTACATGTCATCAATCTCTCCCTTTGGCATTGATAGAAATGCACTACATTATTATACTATATTATTACCAATACAATATGAAATATAACTATTTCATCAATCTTTCCTATTGTAACTATTACAAATGTCTGGCTCTCAGTGATCTCATATAGCTTAGATTTGTTTCTTACAAAGTGAGTTCTTCAATCTTCAATCACTTCACTAGATAGATCTAGCAGCTTCTGTCTATGTTTTGATATGTTCTCTTCCTTGACTGTTCCTCTTCTTGATAATCTATTTTTCCTTTGACAACAATCTCTCCCTTTGTATGTACTCTCTCCCTTTTTTACTTCTCTCTCTTAGATGGATAATGATATAACATTTTCTTGATAATGAGATCATCTCTCCCTTATGATAATGAGAATCTCTCTCCCTGAGAATTTCTTTCCCTTATGATAATGAGAATCTCTCTCCCTTTGAAAAAAATGCCAAACAATTCTTCTATTTCATTTTTCCATCCCTTTATATAATATATTCCTTGAATTTCCCTATCCATCAACAATACATTATTTCTGGTGTTCGATGCAAATTTTTACCTTGTTGTGTATAGATGTATCTGGTTCTGTTCATCTCGGTGCTTGCATCAACATGAATGATCTTCTGATTGTGTGTAGGGTGATGCAGCCTCCTAGTCAACTTACTACTGATAGTCAAGGGTTGTACCCCTAGTCTCTGTCTCAAGTACTCAAATGTATCTTTCGTTAATGGCTTGGTGAATATATCGACTAATTGTTCCTTTGATTGAACATATTCCAGTATCACCTCCTATGCTTGCACTTGTTCTCTTAGATAGTGATACTTGATAGAAATATTCTTAGTCTTAGCATGCATGACTGGATTCTTAGAAATGTTAATTGCACTGGTATTATCACAATAGATAATCACTCGTTCAAGGATCTTCATATTCATACCTTCTAGCAACTGTTTGATCCATGCAATATTGGATCAATTTGCAGTAGTAGCCACATACTCTGCTTCTTCATTAGACTGAAAGATGAATCCTTGCTTCTTGCTGGTCCATGTGACAAGTCTATCACCCATGAAGAATGCTCCTCCAGTTGTTCTCTTTTGGTCATCAATGTTTCTAGCCCAATCAACATCTGTATAGAATTGTAGCTCAAATTTACCTTCTCTTTTATACCATAAGCTATAGTCCTTGGTGTTCTTCAAATATCTTAGAATTCTCTTGACAGCAGTCATATGTGATTCTTTGGGATTAACAGAGAATCTTGTAACTATTCCAACTGCATGTGCTATATCTTGTCTGGTATGAAAAACATACATTAGTTTTCCAATCATTGATCTATACAAGGTCTGATTTACCTCATTTGATTTGTCTTCTTTTCTCAGCTTACATTTGGTAGCTATAGGTGTTCCAACTGGCTTGGAATCTTCCATCTTAAATATCTTCAACACTTCCTTGATGTATTTGGATTGAGTGATATATATTCTTGCATCTTGTTGAAGAATTTGTAGACCAAGGAAGAATTTGATCTCCCTAAACATAGACATTTCAAATTCTTTTCTCATTTCTTTTGTAAAGGATTTGCATAACAATTCATTTCCCCCAAAAATGATATCATCAACAAATATTTCAGCAAATAGAATATTACTATCGGTATCTTCTTTTAAGTACAGATTGCTATTTTCACATGTTCTTACAAATTCAATGCTAATGAGATAGGAGTGAATTCTTTCATACCAAGCTCTCGGTGCTTGTTTCAATCCATACAAGGCTTTATGTAGTCTACATACTATTATGGATTTTTCTTGCAAATATCTTTTCAAAATAGTATAAATGCTTGTTCTTGTATATTTCCAATATATTATATGCAAGAAAATCCTAATTGATGAGGATTGGATAAGATCCTCCTTTTTTGAGATCCACAGACTTAGGAAGGTATTACCTTTAAATCATTACTGATTGACTATATTTATTACAGTGGATTAGGTTTGTTGCTAATTTCCTTTTACTATACCAATAAGTAGAAAACTATGCAAATGACTGTGATTAACCTGATACAGAGCTTAATATGCCAAACTATTATCTTGACAATAGAAAATAGTAATGTGATAAGGTTCTCATCCTTCTTCCTTTTATAGTTCTCTGAACTTAGGATGGGCAACCTATTTGATTCTCTCTTGAAGGAATCAACAAACTGAATTATATGCTCTGTGAATACAATTACTTATGAATGTATGATTTCTTATGAATGTAATGTAATTGATTGATTGTTCTTAAATATTTGGATGATGAACAATTACTTGGTAAACTATAAACCAGTGCTTGAACTATGGGCATCAAAGTCAATCTTGAATGTAAATCCACAATTAGGTGACTAATGAAAATAGATGCAACCTAGATAGAATGCCTTACAAAATATCCACTTAATCCTATAACTTTGTTTATCAGATCTTAATACAATATTCAGCTTCCTGGGATCATATGAAAGAATTAATCCCTCCTTGAAGGACCTCACAAATGATTGCACAACTACCTTGTAGTTGATGTATTTAAATGCCTTACAAATAAACACATAAAATCTTGAACAAAGATAAAAGAGACAAAACAAGATATAAAATAGAGATTGCAATGTATTTTATTAATGTCTAACTACTTAAAAATACATTCAATAGACCAAAATTATAGAGGCTCAGACAAAATTGTAGTTCTCTGCCTTGTAATTATATTCCATCATCTTTCAAAATGTTATAATATGCTCTATTTATAAGCTAAAAACATCTTGGAATCCTTAAGAATTAAGGATGCAATAAGCTTCAGATGGTTTTACACCTAACCCTAAAAATATAGAAAAGAAAAAAAACAAGAAGGAACCAAGCGGTGGATGAACAAAAATGAGGAATGAAATCTGATTTGTTCTTTGTTTTCTTCTGATCTCTAGCACCTTTGTTTGTATATATTCAAGATACCCTCTGAATTTTGTAGTGAGACCTAGTGACTGCCAGTACAGGATAATTTACACTAGTCTTCAAGATAACTAACCTTTTTGTGCTCAAAGAGTAGGTGGCATGTGTCCTCCTATTCTTCATCAATAACATCTAGGTCAACAGTGACATGCTTTTTCTTCTTGGGCTTTTTTAAAACATCCCATGCTATGACATCATCTTCCTTTAGCCATTCAAAGCTCTGAATGTTCTCTAATTGGGTCTTCTATCTCTCCCACCTTGCATCCATAATGCTCTTGAAATATGTAATGAATTTATTAAAATCCATTTCAGCCTTAAAGGCCTCATCTAGAATCTTGTTATATATTTCCATATCTTATTCTCCCTTGTCAAAAACATACACCTCTTTATTAGGTAGCACAGTGTCAAATTCTGAGCTCCATACCCTAGTGGCTTGACCTGATTATCTTCTGATCTTATTGACGGCACAAATCTATTGTAATCAGGCCCAAACATGTTTATTCTTGCCTCAATCTGATTTTCCTTGCCTTTAAAAAAGGACAAATTTACCCCTATCTATTCTATCTCTTCCCCAACCTGGGTTACTATCTCTGGTAAATCTGATCTCAATGGTTGTAAATATGCCAACTCTTGAATAAACCAGTTCTTACTGACCATGTAGCATAATAAGGATTCAAAATTGATACAAAATTGTTAACCTCAACTTGTAGGCATGAAAATTTACCATAGGCACCATATAATATATCTAATTTATCCTTTAAAACATTGATCCTATGCTACAAAATCTCCATCAATGCTCCTAAAACAACATTGTTATGCTCACTAATCACCTGCTCCATCTCTGCTACATCATACTCTGTCTCCTCTATTTGAATCTTAGCATATGTTCCTTCTTTAGGTTCAACAAAGGCAACTTTAGGCATCTCTAGAAACTTTTGTGTTAATTCCTTTATTATCTTCTCTTGTGCATTGATTTTTATCAGACACAGCTACCTGTCCTTAAATATATCACTGGTTTCACTAGCCATTCTATTAAATCTCTCAGACATCTGGGCATCCTTAACTTCATTTAGTTGTGCAAAATGGGTGAGAACTTGAGAGATTTCCAAGTCTCCTGTGTTCTGGATAGACCAAATGATCTTGTCCCCCTCTGTTTTCTTTTGTATATTCAGCAAGGATGGCTTTTGATGCTTTGGAGATAAGCTCCACATTGCTAGGGCCTTGGATTTTGGATTATATCCAAATCCTCTTATCATTTCTCCAACCTAGATTTCTGATGATAGCTTGACATCAGGTTGCTTCCTTATTTGGTCAATTATGAAAGCTAAGGCTAAGTTCCATCCTTCCACCAACAACATTCCACTAGACTTTACCAACTGCCTAGCTTCTTCTGGTGTTATTTCTTCTGACTCAGGATCATATTCTTGTAATACCTGCAAGGCCTCACTTGTCACCAAATTTTCTCCTATCAATTTCAGTTGTGCCCCCACCTACTTTTGCTTGTTCCAAATAAGAAAATCTTTAAACTCTTTAGTCTTGATAAAGTTATCATCACTTAAGAACTGCTCTTGATGCATCAAACTCTCATCTATGCATGTTAGAAGAGGCAATTCAATTTCCTCTTCATCATCTTTCTGCATCATTTTTCCTAGTATTATATGCTTTCTAAGGTTATGATCATAGGACCTATCACCAGTGATGAGAGAAACAATTGTATCCTTTTTCTTTTCTTTCTTCTTATCATGAGATGGCTCCCCTATCTCTACTCTCTGTTTCTTTAATGGGGGCTCATTAGTGAATTCAATCTTAGGTAACTCTGTCAGGTCAATTACATTTTCTCCTTCTACTGTTTGTTCTGCAACAAATGGTTGATCCATTGGAGGGAAGCTAGGAACTGAATAGCCTCCATCAATATCCTCTTCATATTCTGATGAAGAATGCCCTTTAGGGCCTTTATCCTTCACTACAAGTGCATCCTCAAGTTGTTCACATAACACATTATAAGACTCAATCATGGCATCAAGTCTTTTCAGATATGGTAATGTTGGGAAGAAACCCCCAAAATAGATTCCTTTCCTCTTCACTTGTCTCTCCAAATCCATTAATTCATTAAATTTATCATCCCTTTGATCGACTTCTTCATCCTCCATTATGTTTATAATGAGGTCTTCCTCCATACATTGCTCATGTTCATTAGTATAGGGAATAGTAGGTGTTAAGAGCTTCTTGGCACTCATTATGAAACCTTATGTGTCAGTGTATCTACACAGGGCTACATTCATCCTATAATAGCTTAACCAATTATTCACTGGATCCACTGCCCTTTTTCCAATTGTGAATTTGTAGATCCTGAATTGTCTAGGGGTAAATGTACCCTTTCTATGAGGAGCCTGGTGCTCCCTATCTGTTAAAATCAACTGTCAGATGAACTCCATTACTACAATTCTAGGTGGCACATGGAATGGGAGAACATGGGGTGGGTGAGTGCAACCATAAACCCTTATCAAAGTGTAATTATTTTCATAGTAAAAGTCCCCCCAATTGTGGTCTCCTAGCTATTTGTCAACACATTGGCATGGCCTCAGCAATTGCAGCACCTTCACTGGCAGCCTAGTCTTTTCTACACCCAAACACTTGAGGATTGGATATACCATCCAATTCTAAAAAGCACAGAATTCATTTTCTCTAGATGTGTAGTTCCACACCCTTAACCAAAATTGTATTGGGTTGGCTTGATTTTGATAAAACCTCTGAGGCCTCAGATTCTGGCAATTCATAAGAGGAAAATTGTAATACACAATTAAATGCATCAATATGGAATAATGCATGAATTTAGGGTCTTACTCCTTGTTTTGGATATCAATAAAACCTTAATGCATTTTGTCAATTTCATACTCAATATAATCACAACATGTGCTAATATGAGGGTTCTACATATCTAAGACAATCATAAGGATATCTGAGCTTATTCTCTTAGACCCTCAATCCAGTCCCAAAACTCTACATAGTGCATAGGAAATGTACTTCATATAAAAGTTGAGGTCCTTATAGTAGTAGGGAGCAGTTCCTGGGATAGGCACTATGTAATTCTTAATCTTTCTAGGCACACAATACTCCCGAGTCAACTTTGATGCAACACTAGACTCTCTTATATATCTGGCCTCTAAACCTTTTAAATTTATCTCTCTAGACATTGGATAATATACATTGAACATCTTAATGAATGAATTTCTATCTAGGGTTACGAGGGATTTTCCATCATCCCTTTTTATGGCCTTGGTAAGGACATCATACCTACTGGCCATCTCTAAAATGAAATCATCATCTACAAAAATACCAGGGACTACTAATTTTGCTAATCCACAACTCCATGGGTTTGAAATAGGAACAGGTTCATCACTATTTTTGAAGAAGTAATTGAAAAGTGAATAACCAGAAGAACCTATAGTTTTAGCATCCCTAATGTATGAAAAATCATCAAGGAGATTGTTAGCATTTACCTTTATATTTTGGCGGGATCCAGGCAACAAAGTGATAAATTCCTCTAAGTAATTCCTCTTTCCTTTCATATCTTCCTCTGCATCCCCACTTTTCCAACCGGTAGAAGCAACACTCACTGCTTTACTCATCCTATCCTTTTTTCTGATCACAATTTATCTTTACCAATATTGAAACAAATCTATCCCCAAAACACTCACTTCCAATTGTAAGTCACTCAATTTCTTCTGGAGCACTGATTATCACTCAAATTCCCTAGATTCTGGACTGAAAACCTTCTTGTTTCACTCTACAAATCCTAGTAGCTTTGTTTTCTATACACACTGATTACTTAGCAAGTTTCTCTATGAAAACAATAAAACTTTTGGTAAAATGCAATGAGTAATGGTAACATCTATTCATTTCAGAACCATCAATGCACAAATCATATATTTTCAATTCAATCACTTCTACCTTCAATTCTTCGTGCTATGAAATCAATTTCTTTTCCTAGCCGTAGCCTCTGAAATTGACAGGAGATCAAATTTAAATGAGTGCCTTTTCAAGAAAAACCCTTATTATATTCAAAGAGGATCCATATTTTATCTAATTGGCTATCTTGAATACAACTCATATACCTCTTAATAGGCTATCATAAATCTCTTAACTTCCATTGGCTGGCAACTATACATCTTGGCGCTGAATAAAAGTCTTTATTCAAACTCTGGTTCTCTTATTAGCAACCTCGCGACTGCGTTGTCTCTTTATCACTGAGAGTTACCCTTAACTATGGTTTATTTCTAAGAATTTCCACCTACCACATGATCAACTTCCTGATCAATGGTTATCTCTTAGTCACCAAATGAAATTACTTAACTCATACTCTTTCTGAGACCCCGCGACTAAGGCTTCTAATAACTCATCTTAAACCTTGGTTTCCTTTTAGATACTTGGCGATTGTGTAATCTCCTTGTCGCTGAGAAAAACTTTTAAATAATAATTTACTTTGAGATAATGTGACTATACTTTATCTCACAATCATTGAATAAATTGGCACTTGTCACATTTATCTGGAGTTTACCCGACTACCATAGATCTTCTTTCGTCTGCATCTGACAGTCTGCGCTAAGTCTACAAATCTTCAAGGAAAACCCTAATTTATTATGAGACAATACAACTATCATTTCTAAGTCACCAGATATATTATTTACTTTAAATTTTTCTCAAATACTACACGACCTAAAAATAATCATTGCATATTTAAACATGTCTCAATGTTATCCTTTTGTCTCTTAATCGCTGAATCTTTTTTGACTTTTCAAACTTTCTCAATGACTTAACGCCAATCGTTGGATCTTCTTATAATCTGATGGTTGTCACCAAGTCTCATGATTTTTTATTTAAACCTTACTTTATTCTGAGACCCAACGACTAACATTAATATTGAAACCTGACATTTAACTCTGATTTACTTAGGAGACTTCGCGACCAAAAGAACTCAGTGTCGCTGAAATATTTTCAAACTGCTAAGTTTATTACAAGACTTCCCAAACACTATTAGATGAAACTGAAGATGGATGGTTTGTGCTAATTCTCCCTTCCATTTGAAGTATATTATTTTCTTTGGGAGACAATGCAACCAAGGTATTTTTGCTAAGTCTCATAATAAGATGGAATATTCTTAGATACTTTAAGAGACTTTGTGACCCAAATTTAAAAAAGGCACATGACATATCAGAGACCTTAAGTTATGATAAAGTAACTTCAAAATAGAAATATGATTGAGAGAATTAGGGTTTTAACCATTTTCAAATAGAGGATGACCTAGGACTTAGAGTTTTGGACATTTCTCACTGGGTTCATGGCTAAAATCATCATTTGCAAGGAAAAATTACAGCATTGGACATGAATTTGACACTTGAAGCAAAATTCTAACTGGGAACTCAAAAATTATAAAAGCAAGACTTCAAAACTGGAAATACAACCAACACATACCATGTTCCTCTTGTCTAGATCAACAAACCCTTTTGGTTGTTCAATGTATACCTCTTCTTCTAGTATTCTATTTAGGAATGCAGATTTGACATCCATCTGGTATACCTTGAATCTTTTGAATGCAACATAAGCAAGTAAGATTCTAACTCCTTCTAGTCTAGCAAAGGGTGCAAAGGTTTCTCCATAATCAATACCTTCTTCTTGTGCATATCCATTGCATACTAATCTTTCTTTGTTTCTTGTGACTTCTCCATTCTCATTCAGCTTGTTTTTGAATATCCATTTGGTACTGATGACATTCTTGTCACCAGGTCTCGGTACTAGTGTCCATGTACTATTCTTCTCAATCTATTCTATTTCTTCATTCATAGCACTAACCCATTCTTCATTCTCAAGTGCAGTATGAACATATTTAGGCTCAAAATAATAAAGTAAACATCTAGTGTTTAGTGACTTACTTCTTGTTCTCATTCCAGCCTTCTTATCTCCTATGATTTGATTCTGTGGATGATGTCTTCTGACATACTTAGAAAGTTTTGGTTCAACTCTTCATCCATCAGTCTAATCAACTTCTTGACCTTCATTCTGATCTCCATCACTTGGTACATCATCTTGAGTATTATCCTAATTTTTGGTAATTGCAGCCTGATGCACGAGTGCAATGTTCTGTTTCTTAGGAGTGATACAATGTTTCTCAGGTAGAGTGTTAGGTTCTTTAGTATAAACCAACCTGTTGTAGTCCTCTAGTTGTCTTCTTCTGTCCTTCTGAAAATTCATCTATCTTTACATTTGCACTTTCAATGATCTTGTTAGATGACTTGTTAATACCTTTAAAAGCCTTTCTTTTGGTGGAATACCCTAGAAAGATACCTTCATCACTTTTGGAGTCGAGATTTCCATTTCTATCATCCTTCAAAATATAACATTGACTACCAAAGATTCTGAAGTAACTTACATTGGGTGTGTAACCATACCAAAGCTCATAGGGTGTCTTCTTTGTGTCCTTCTTCAATTGTACTCTATTTACTGTGTAGACAACAGTACTGATAGCTTCCCTCCAGAAATTTTTAGTGATGATTTTCTCAATCATCAATGTTCTTGCACAATCAACAATTGATATGTTTCTCCTCTCTGCAATTCCATTTTGCTGTGGTGTTCTCGGTACAAAAACCTATCTTTTAATTCCATGCTCATTACATAAATTAGTGAATTCATCTGAAATAAATTCCCCTCCTCTATATGACCTTAAGCACTTCAATTTCTTATCACTTTTTTTTTCTACCATAGCCTTATACCATTTAAACATCTTAAATTCTTTTGATTTATCTTTTAAGAACATAACTGTCATCATTCTAGAATAATCATCAACAAAGAGAATGAAATACCTATCTCCATATACACTCTTTGTCCTTATGGGTCCACATAGATTAGTATGGACTAATTCTAGAATTGCATTAGATGTATGGGTTTTACTCTTTAAACTAGAATTTGTCATCTTACCTTTTTGATAGTTCTTGCACATGATATGCTCAATATTTTTCATGCTCGGTAAGCCTCTGACATTCCTTTTATTTCTTATCTTTATCATGTTGTCAAATTTCACATGACACAATCTTTTGTGTCACAACCATATATCTTCATTTCTAGCCATTTAACAAGTGGTGTTAATGTCATCAAGATAGAAAATGTTACCTTTTGTCTGCTCACCAGTTTTGATCAACCTTCGTGATTCATTGAAGATATTTGCCTTTTTATTCTTAAATGCTACTCGGTGACCTGTATTTTTATGTTGTGAAACACTTAATAGATTATAATTCAATCCTTTTACCCAGTAACCATTTTCACATTTGATCATGTTATTCAGCATTATGGTTCCTTTACCTTCAACTGGACAAGGTGTTTCATTACCCATTCTTACTGAACCACAATTATAATATTCAAAAGTTTCAAAATTTTTCTTATCACCAGTCATGTGGTGAGTGTAGCAACTATCTATGATCCAAACATCATTCTTACTAACCTTAGATATGAGTGCAGTTTCTACATACCTTTCTTCTTCTTCATATGAGTCATCCTTCATGGCTACAAATACCATCTCAATTTCTTATTCAGATTTGGTGTCAGTGTCATCAGCTCTATTCTCAGCTAGGTAAAAATATTTCTTTCCTTTTTCCTTTTAGTCTCGGGTATCTGTTCTTTCAGTTTGTCAGTTGCTTCAGTAATCTATGTTATCACCTTGGTCAAAATTCTTTTCATATGTTCTGTTATTACTTCTTTCATCTTTTCTTCTATTAGGACATCTTGCAGCAAAGTGTCCAACCTCTTTAAAATTAAAACATACAAGTGGTAATTTACCTTTGTCTCTCTGGAGTCTTCTTTCCATTAGTGCTTCAATCTCATGAAGTCCTTCATCCTCATTATCACTTTCAATATCATTCCTCATAGTGTGTCTATGAATTGACTTACTTATTTTCAAAGAAGATTTGAATGCAGATTCTATAGAGGGTAAGACACTATTATCAAAGTTATTCATCTCAAATGAAATCAATATACCAATCAGACTATCTAGAGTAACTGTATTGTTTGCAACTGCTCTCATTTCTTGAATAGCAAAAACTCTAATAGCATACACAGGTAGTAAGGTTCTTAAGATTTTACTTACCACTGTCTCCTCTTTAAGTACACCTCCAACTCCTTAGATAGCATTGACTACCTCTTTGATTCTGTAGCTATAATAAGCGATATTTTCTCCTTCTTTCACCCTTAGGTCATCAAAACTTCCTCTTAGGATTTCTGCCTTGGTTCTTAGTACATTAGCATATCCTCCATGTACCAGCTTCAACTTATCCCACATTTTTTTTGTAGAGGTGGAGGTTTTGATATCTTCAAAATCAGCATCAAAGAGTGATGATGCAAGATCTATCATCATGAAATTATGCTCATGCTTTTCTCTCAACTGCTCAAGAGTATGAGGTCCTGTAGGCAACACATATTCAGTATCAAGGTGTTGAGTAACATAATTTCCAATACCTAATAGGTGGAGTCTTATTATGATTTTCCATGATGCAAAGTTGTCTTTATTCAACATGGGCACATCTCATTTGTTCATCTTGTGATATTTTTCTTGAGGTTTTAAACTCCCTTTCTAAGCACACAAGCTTTGATACCAATTTTTAGAAATAACTGAGAGGGGGGGGGGAGGTGAATCGGTGACCTCAAAAATATTCCAATTAATCAACCCTAAAAAATTAGTACCACAATATAAAGCCTCTAGTTATCTTCAATCCTACAAGATGTATGCCTTCAAACAATCATATCAAATAACTACTACTCGGAGTTATCTTTTAAACCTTATTCTTTATGTTTACCGAATAACAGTCTTTTCATTTACCGAAAAATAGAAAATAGCTTAGTGTATACCGATCAATCCAGATTAGTTATGTATAATGCAAAACACTAAAGAAATGAATCATAAAAACATTGACACATGAATTTTTAACATGGAAACCTTGTTAAGGGAAAAACCACTTGGGACCGGTAACCCAAAATTTTCAGTCTTCTTAAGTGAGCTCGGTGAAGAGCCAACCTTGTTAAAGGTTACAACACACTGTTAGGTGTGACCTTGTTAGAGGATTTAAAAGATTATTTTGTCACTTGATATCATGCATCTCTATGCTACCTTCTATGACCAAACCCTAGTATGTCAAATGGTATCTGCCATCTCATGCTATCTTCATGATCAAAATTTTTGATACTCCTTAGGATGTATCTCAATATAGAAATGATCTTTAAATCTTGCTCGGTTAAGATACTTTCTAAATCAATGGTTAAACTAAAAAAATAAATTATTTGTTCACATATACAACTTATAGTTGCAGATTTTCAGATCTATTGTAAGCTCATTAAACCATTCTAATCAATATATCTTTTCAATACCTTTTCTCCAATTTTGTTTCTTCTTGGTGATGCTATGCTCTATTCTTAGTGTCCACAAAAATCTTTAGCTCTTTCCTCAGCTTGATTGATTAGGACTGTATGAAGTTGTTCTTCACCAGTTTTCTCTTTAGAATTAAGTTGTCTCTTTATAGACATGATATAACCATTTCACTCTTCTTGATTTTCTTGTTCTTGGCGTGATCCGCAATCTTAGACAATCTTTATTTAAAGCATAACTCCCATTTTATATCATAGAGATCTTCTTGCCAATTGGAAAAATAGCTTTAAATCTCTTACTTATCTCTGGCTTTATCTTGTCGATGAAAACAATGATAACAACCAGTTAAGTCTATTTTAAGCTCTCCCAGCTAGATATTTTGTCATTTCTAAACTCTAGTTAACTTCAGTGTTTTAACTCTTTGATAGCTTTTGTCAACACTTCAGTTCTCCTTGGGCTACTCCATCAGGGTTGTCTATCCTTTGTGGTTGTTTGTCCTTCAGGATTTACTGCAAAGTTCTACTCATCAGTTAACACTGCAATTCTAGCCATCGGTAATGCTTGTGATTTTGCTCTTCGGTACTTCTCCTTGATTGCTTTTCTCGAGCATCACTGTGACTTAAATTGTGGTTATATCTATCCTTCAAGTTCCACTAGCCATCGGTGTTTGAAGTCACTTAGTGAATTCTTGTCTTTTATGCATTACTGAAAGCATAATCTTTATCTCTCCGATTCTCTGAAGTCTTTGACACTTTGATTATAACTGATTAGATTATATGGAGTTGACATCAATGAAAATACAATCAATTAACTTGCATTATCTTTTTGCATTTGAGTGATCAACTTAACATCTTCAAACATTCAATCAATTACATGTCATCATCTTATACATATAAAAACAAGAATTGATATCAACAAAATATGATTTTTGGTGCCAGAAATGGATTTTGAATATGAAGTGGTGCTATGGAGGAAGTGGTGTCGAAAATGGATTTTAAATATGAACCTAACAAAGATGAGACCACAAACAACTCTAAGGATACAAACTATGAGGGGGAAAAGAGGAGTTGGGGGAAGAGGAAATTTTTTTTTTTGTTGATATAATGGTCAATCTAAATAATTTGGAGGAAATTGTGAATATGGCTTGTAATTATCCTATTCTTTCTAGTGAAGAGTTTGTGGATAATACCCTTACTATGTTTGACCTGGGCATTAAAAAGACACCCCCTCCAAAATTCTTGAGAAAATCAATGATCTCTAGAATAGAGTGGCTACTCTCAAGGACTCATCTACATTTTCTACCATTACCAAGGAGAAGTTTAACACTGCTATCTCTTCACTATGCAAGATTTGAGATGGGCTAATAAGGAAGGTTGTCTTTCGTATGGTAACTAGAAAGAGAATAATGAGGAAAAGTGCAAAGAAAATGAAGACTGGTGGTCACAATGAGGAGGAAGCTTAGGAAATAGATATTAAGGACTACAAAGGTGACCTAAAGTTTCTCTCAAAAAATTAGGAGAAGATTTTGAATTTTACTGACAACAAAGATAGTAATTCTTAGGGCTGCTTTGCTTTTGGTTTTGTTGGACCGTGTTAGTACTTTTAGTATAGCTATACTTCTGCATAGATGTTTTTTTTATGGTTTATGGGAATTGTAAGTGTATGGAATTTTTTGGTAGTGATCATATTTTGATTAACAATTACTCTCGTAGATATGTTATGATGGTGAAAAAATATTCTGATGATCTTGTTAATAGTAGTGATAGGATAAGGATAGATGTGGATGCTAAAATTTCTTTTGTGTTTTTGATTAGTTCTAGGTAGTCCTATTATTTGGGTGCTTCCAGTTGTAATGTTTTGGAGCAGGGGTTATTGTGTTGTAATGTGATCTTCTATGTTGATGTACTTTAGGATCATGGCCCTCTGCTTGCTGAATCAATAAAAAAAGGGAAACACCTCTTATTCAATCTTCTTTACACTTATCTATCTCTCTATATCATATATCATTTCCAAAAATAAGGAGGAAGATATTCAAGAACTCTTTTAAATTCTCTCCCCCCTGATTTTCTAGGCCCCATACCAATTTATAATGAAAAACTCTATTATTTTTATCTAATACTCTTTTTGGTAGTAGTCATGGATAATAGTCAAATTGGACTTGCATTATAAAAACCATATTAGAAACTATTATATTTATAAATAAGGAAAACTAACCATCATGTTCTTGCATTAGATAGTGAGCAAAAAAATATTGAAGTGGTATTGTGAGTTTATGAGCCTCACAACACCAAGTTATTAGTTGGTAGTGTTGGTGATCCTTTTCCATTTATAAGTTCTTAAAAAAGTATGAGGATATTAGGAAAGGTATCTTAACCATGCAACTCAATATTTAAAACAAAAAAAAAATCATAATTTGGTGTTGTATAATAGAAATAATCAAATTATGGGCTATAAAGGTCACTTTAGGCCCTAAAAACAATTCTAGGTTATTTGGCATCAATTTCAATAATCTCAAGGATGTAGATCTTGTGGAGATCTCTAATATAAAAAGGGACCCAATCAACCTATTTGATAAAAATGTGTTAGAATAGTCCAAAAGGATAACTGAGAGGGGGGGAGGGGGGGGGGGTGAATCAGTTATCAGTTACTTAAGTCCTTTTTACTTCTTTACCTTTAGTATATAACAAAGTAAATGCATAATCAGATAACACAGTACTCAACACACAATTTGATCATGGGGAAACCAAATGGTAAAAACCCTAGTGGGAATTAGCACCCACAATGAACTATACTTGTTTGTAATAATCCTTGTTAGAAGATATTTCAACCCTGTTAGGAGTTGTACAATACAATGCAATAAGTATAGTGACCTGGTTAAGGGTCGAACCCTGTTAGGAGTCTTTTACAAATAACCCTGTTAGGGGTGGTGGACTCAC
>MU227381.1:2339727-2362643 GCA_018584345.1 Thuja plicata | reverse complement strand
ATAATATAAACATCATAACACAAATCAATGTAAAACATTTTACTGATAGTTCATTTCTAGCCATTCATCATTAAATCATATCTCATTTAATATGTCCATACAACTGCAATAACCAATAATATATGCTCAAATATCTCATAAAATGCTAACTAAATAATAATCATATTCCATCATAAAACCCAATAGTGTCAAAGCAATAGTCCTGTCCATCTAACATAGGAAGATTCTAGGGTGGGCATTACAAAGAATAAGGACTTGTTGATTGATATACCCTTATTTGATAGCATAAGAATTTTAATACCAACAAAATAATATGATTTATCCCAATGAAACTTAAGAAGCCAATTTTGTAAAAGAACAATGACTTTCTGATTGATATATTCTTATTTGAGAGCATAATAATTAACAAAAAACTTATTTCATTCTCTTTACCATAATAGAAGACTTGTCTCTTGTCTAGTATATTATTATAAAGCTTGAATTTCTGGTTTTGATTGTGTATATTTTTTAGCTTCTAAAAATTATACACAATCAAAATCAGAAATTCAAGCTTTATATTCAAATGGATTGTTGAAATCTAATCAATTTGATTAGTATATTCTTTGCTATCCTTCAGAAATAAATTCCAATTAATCCTCTACTATTGGCTTCATGAAACCTCTTCAACCTTAAAAATAGATCCTAGGTGCCACTAGAATCCTAGCCTAATTTTTCTAAAAGGTTTGCATGTTTAGATGGAAGGTTTCCATCTATTTTGAGGAATTCTTATGGCACCATGAGTTATTATAATTTTAGGGCTTCTTCTTATCGACCGCCTAAACCTTTTGTGTTTCCCTTTTTGAAAATTTCAAAGTGCTTCTATGGATTGGAGAGTTCTCATAGGCAACGAAAAAAGTTTAAAAATATGTTAGATCTATATAGAAAGTTTTGCAATGATGAGCGTTTAAATATCAAATATGGAAGGGAAGCTTCATTGAAAAAACTAGTATCAAGTCTTAGAAATAATTTTCAACAAAGACGATTAAGTGGATACATGTGAATAAATATTGAAGCAACACATTTAATTGGTAGATTCAATGGATTTTGGATTCATCTTAGCATTTTATTTTATTGGACTTAGGATCTTTGAAAATCCTTAGTGGAGGACAAGATTGATATCCATTTTGTTCGTAGGACAAAATTGATATCTCTTTTGTGCATTCAAGGTTTATTCATAGTGTAATTTATGTCTTCATAAGAATAGAATGGTATTCTCATATTTGAGCATTGAATTTAGGAGGATTACATCTTGAGATCGAGACCATGGAGCCCCTCATTTGGTTCTCTTAAAGACTCTTTATTCTCCACTCTTGTTTGAGTGCATGTTACTTATTTTCCATTACAATATTTTTCTTCTTCTTGTTATAAGGCTATTAAGAGTTCCCCATAAAAATTCTCACATTTTTCCCAAAGAAACCATACATCACTCACATATTAGTAACAAAAAATAAATGGATTTGGATAAAATTTCATCTAAAGAAATCATTCTCAAAAAGATGGAAGATCATGGATTCAAGAATTGGATTAGGTTAACAATTCCTTTAAATAACATTTATGCTATGAATATGGTGATATGAATTCTCACTATCAACCCTCACTATCTGAAGAAGTTCTTATATTTGAACAAGTGTTCATCTCTTTATGTGTTCATAACCTCAGTATTTTTCCACTTCCAATGATGTAAAATAGGATTAAGATAGCCAAGGTATTTCAGAGATAACTTTAAGTAAAGAGGTGGATAAGGAGTTTATTGGTAAGGGATAATGTCAAATTGAAAGGGTGTGATTAGATCCCTTCTTAACCAATGCATATTGATCCTTCTATTAGTGCAATAGTCAATGAAAAGTTACTATAGTCAAATAGGATTCAAATGAATGAATGACCCTTTCTACATATTCTTTTTTGGTTGATGAATTGTAAACCATGCTCCCGTTGAGTACAATTATACAAAGGTGAAAGGGGAGAAGGTTTCAATCACAAGGGAAGATAAAAAATTTAAATAATTTAAGATATTTTCAAAGTTCTAGAAAAGATTATCTCTGACATTAAGGATCTCAAGGTAATTTATTATCTTAATGGTTCTTATAAATATGTAATTTTCAATAAAAATATTTTTTAAGGAGACAAGAATCATTTGAAGACAAAGGGGTTTTAGAATTTTGAGATGTACATACATGCATTAAATTATTAGAATGAATGGATAAGTTTTAATAACATCCATGAGACCATTAGCCTACGAGACCAAGTGAGACTTCATTAGCAATTTTCAATCCATTTTCATTATAAACCCTTCTATTGTTGATCTTGATCAAGAAGCCCATGATTTTGTGAAGTATTGCCTCAAATAGTCATTTAGACTACTCATCTTAAAATTGTCCTCATATTGTCTACAAATATCTTCATTTGATTCCCACTAAAAGATGAAGTATCATTGAGTTTCTATTATCCCTTTATTGATGAAAAAACAAGTTCTTTCATCCTACTACTCCTTATGGCTTGTCCATATGCATGCCTTAGTTCAAATATAGTGGGACTAGTTTTGATTTGTGCAACTATAAATTAACCTAAATTCCCTTAATTTCCACCCTTAGGTAGTCATTTTTTCATAGTTCTTTCCAAGGCATTGAAATTTGATATAATGTCTTTTTTCACAACTAACCAACATTGTCTACATGAAATTTCTAAATTTTTCTAAAATAAACATTTTTAGATGTCTCTTCACTATTGTTAGGGAAATCTTGAAAATCAATTCCCCACTTGTTGATCCACTAGGTCTTCTAATTCATCCAAGTCTTATTCCTCCTTAGCAATTGTTTTGGGCTAATATTGCTTATCCATGGTTTAGCTTTCTTTAAATAACTTGGTAAACAAACTATTTGTAAGGCCTCCACCGGAAACACTCATACTTTTTCTAAAATAATCTCATAAGAAACTATGGACTTGACCTTAAGACTACTAATGATTAGATTCTTTTGGATTCTTTCTAATTGCCTCATCTTGTGGTTTGACATGCTCCTCCATCAAATCTCACAACCATAAAGGATAACTGGTGTAACCAAAAAACCAAAGAGGGTTTCCTTTTTTTTCCAATCTAATAACTCCACTTTTCTACATCTATTTTTTAAGAGATGGGTATGTGTAGGATCATGGTATACAGAGCTATGGCCTTAAGTGGCAATGAAAAATTAGAAAATTGGGGTTAGTCAACTTGACGTAAAAATTTGGACATCTTATCAACCTTATGTGAAAAAATTCGTAAGAATAGAATCTATAGAAAATTGAATGTAGTTACTAAACTACTAGCCCTTTTTTGAAAAAAAATTACTCTACTTGTTGAAAATTTTAGATTTCAATGCAGCAGTACAAAAATTTAAGGAAAAAGACAAAAAGTACGTGTATGTCTGACCACGTTAATCACAATCAAATCATGATATACTTTTTCAAGATTCTAGATATAAGTAGTATACTCATGCCTGGATGTGACGCATATTTTTGTGTAATTTTTTCCCAAATAAATAATTAATTATGAATTTTCTGCTATGACTTTTTCAGAATAAAAAAAATCTAGTGTCTGACCACCTTAACTAATCCTAAACATTACAAAACTGATTTTTTTTCTTATAGTAGGCAAAGAATAGAATGTGATGCATCTTTTAGAATTTCAAAAATGTTAAACCGTTTGAAAGTTATAGTGGTTTTTCAATCAGTCTATCAATCAAGACTTTAGAGGTAACTAAATTAGAAAATAAGTAATAATTACTTATTGAACTAGAAATTTGACAAAACTTATATTGATGGAAAGCTGATAATCTCTTTAAGAAACCCCTTTTTCATTAATTTCAGGTGAAAAAGGTCATCACCTACATAGTAGAAGTCTAGAGATTAGAGGAAATATGATAAATACATTTTTTGGGTTGACCATCCACATTTGGCATTGCAAAGCCAAAACCCGAGGAAAATAACAAGGCTATTCATATATGCGATATTATAGGATATCCGATATGTCCTGCCCAAATTTTGCTTTCCATTTGAAATTTCAACATTTTCAATTTTGATTTTAGTTTTTTAGTTTTTTTATAGATTTCATATTTTATAATATTAATATTATATAAATGCTTGATGATAATATCATTAGTATTAATATATTAGTATTATATTATTATTTATATTTGTATTATATTATATTATATATATTATATGAATTAGTATTATATTATTATTATTTATATTACTTTTGTTTAATAGTATACTATTAGTATTATATTTATTATTATTTATATTATAATAATACCTAGGAGAGTAGCTCTCTCTCTCTCTAAAATAAGTAATAATTACTTATTGAACTAGAAATTTGACAAAAAATATATTGATGGAAATGTGATAATCTCTTTAAGAAACCCCTTTTTCATCAATTTCAGGTGAAAATAGGTCATCACCCACATGGTAGAAGTCTGGAGATTAGAGGAAATATGATAAACACATTTTTTGGGTTGACCATCCACATTTGGCATTGCAAAGCCAAAACCCAAGGAAAATAATAAGGCTATTCAGATATCCGATATGTCCCGCCCAAATTTTTCTTTCCATTTGAAATTTCAACATTTTCAATTTTGATTTTAGTTTTTAGTTTTATATAGATTTCATATTTTATAATATTAATATTATATAAATGCTAGATGATAATATCATTAGTATTAATATATTAGTATTATATTATTATTTATATTAGTATTATATTATATTATATATATTAGTATTATATTATATGAATTAGGATTATATTATTATTTATATTACTATTGTGTAATAGTATAGTATTAGTATTATATTTATTATTTTTTATATTTTAATTATACTTAGGCGAGCAGCTCTCTCTCTCTCTCTCTCTCTCTCTCTCTCTCCTAGGTATTATTATTATTATAATATTAATACTAATGTTAATATCATAATATTAATATTATAAAAAATGATATCTATAACAATAATAAAAAACTAAAATACAAATTGAAAATAGCATGGAATGAAAATTGAAAATACAAAATGGAATGATTTCTTTGTACTCGGTGAGAAAATTCTCAACCTCTTTAGGAGTTTTATCTTTTGTTTTCTCACTTGGTTTGTTAGAAATCAAAGCATAACAAACATCATTCTTCTTCAAATCTTTAACAAATTGTCTACCTTCCATCAAACAAACTTTCACATATGTGCATATTCCACAAACAGATTCGTCAACTAAAGGTAATAATATTTGCTTCTTACCATCAACCCAAATAGTATATTTGTTCACTCTTCCATCATGTATAGCATATATATCATATTTCCAAGGTCTATCCAACAAAATATGAAAACAATCCATAGGCATAATATCACATAACACCTTATCATAATACATTCCAATCTTTAGATTCACAAAAAAAATTTCACTTTCCATCAATGTGTGTTCATCCTTGATATATGAAATTTGATAGAGCTTAGGGTGCTCCAATATTTCTAACTGCAACTTTGCAACCATCTCCTTGGATGCCAAATTATCTAAACTTCCACTATCAACAATCACTTTCCAAAATTTTTATGCAACTCTACATCTGGTTTTGAACAAACTCTTTATTATAGGATCTTTCTTATTCTTCTCACTCTATAGTAGTCTTCTAACCATCAAGATTCCTTTCTTTTCAGGATCATTCAGTGAATCTTCTTGTACTAAAGCATTCCTACTTCTACCAACCTTCTTTCTTGCATGTGTGCACTCAAATGACCTATGTCCTTCTCCATAATTATAACAATTTCCTTGAAACCCTCTTCTACTATAACCACCTTGGTAGGAGTTACCTCTACCTCTGAATGAATTTCCACCTTTCCACTCGGTTTTACCCTTGTCTTGATCTATTTTTTCTTGATTAGATCTACCATTGTCTCCATTAAATCTACCTCTTCCTCGAGAGAATATACCACCTCTGCCTCTTTTCCTTTTCTCATGTCTTCTATTCAATTTCTCTTCAACTTTTAGGGTAAACTGATAAGCGCCTCCTCAATGCTTTCCATTTTTACCAAACTAATCTCTTCTTGAATAGAATTTATTAACCTATTCAAGTATCTTGCTATTCTTTCCAACTCATCTTCAACATGTCCAAATCTGATATCTAACCTATAAAATTCCTCCATGTAATCCTTTACTGAGCTATCTTTCTGTGTCAAACCTTGCATTCTCCTAACTAGTTTAATCTGATAATCAAAAGTTATAAAATTACCTTTCAACTTATTTATCATTTTATTCCATACCTTGATTTTGTCTTTACCCTTCTTCTTTCGATCCAATTGTAGGTGCTATCACCATAAGGATGCCTAAAATTTCAATTTTATGCTTATAATCCTCACCTTTTTCTTCTCTGCTATGTCCTCATATTCAAAGTATTCCTCCATCTTGGTTATCCAATATATCAATTCATCGGAATCCAACTTTCCACTATACTCAGAAGGATTAAATTAAGGTTTGTAATTCAAAATTTTCAATGCCTTCAAGAATATTTCTTTGCCTTGATCCATTACAAGCATTGGTGTGGCTTCTTCCCATACTTCTTCTATTTCATCATCACTAACATCCTCAAGATGTCTTCCTCTGCATTGGGCTATCTCGACAACATCAAATCTAGCATAAATCTTCCTTAACATATCAGCTAGGTCTAGATCCGTATCATGTGTTCCTCAAACCATCTTGAAATACTCTACAATTGTAGGTCATATCACAATCTTCTACCCTACAACAATAACTAATTAGGATTTACAAGAGGAAATTCTGATCTAACCTTCACTTTGATACGACGTGATGCAGGGAGGGTTAATGCTCTCAGCCAAAGGCACTCCCAAGCACTAAACCTACTTGCAGATAAACAACACGGAAGCTTATAACACAGAGAAGGAAGAAGGGGATGCAAATATATTGTTTACTTCATCAAACTTCATGCATGTCAGGCTATAAGGCCTTCCCGGTTATGACCAATACAAATAGAAATGTATTATACAATAGTTTGCATATATGTGAGATCCATAAACCCTAGACCTCCAAGCTATTACCAACTTAACATTATCTCTAACTTCTCCCCCTCCCTCCTAAACCAAGAACATAATACTATATTTATACAAAAACCAGCCGAAGAGGTTAGCCTCAAAGATCCAACATAGGAAAGAGCAACAACCCCAAAATAGGTCCACATGTTCCCCAAAGATAGATCCAACATTAACTACACAACCAAAATTAAATACAGATGTCGACCCCAAATAACCAAAAAATAAAACCCACTCGGTGAGAGAGGAAACAAAAAATCACCGAGCACACTAAGACAAGTCGATAAAGCCATGCCATAAATAGTAACCGAGCATGATCAGTGAAGCAACATTCAACTGAGCACACCAAAGAAGTTACCGAGCATCTCCAATAAGCTACCAAGAAAAATTTAAAAACATATTTTTTTTGGTTGATCTAGGATTTCTAAAAATAGAATATGCTCCCGCATCACTTAGTGTTCTAGTTTATGTTCTTTTCATTATCTTTTCTATTTTATCTCTTTGATGTTTGTGGAGTTGGAAACGCCCAAATGAGGACTTTACTATGAAAAGTATCTTAATCATAGCCACCCAAATTTTTTTTCCTTTTTCATATGCATGTAGGTGCAAAAGGGAAATGTAGAGCATGCTAGAAGCTTCACTCATCAAATTTATTGTGACTATCTATATTCATATTTTTCAATTGGTTAATTATCCTTTTACTATTTTTAATTGTTGCTTGTAATATAGTTTATCATACTTAGAATTAAGTGATATTCACATGTTTTATATCTTTCTAACTTATGAACTTATATACTCTGTCCATACAAGACGGTATCATGTTGCATGGTTGACCTTGACTAACAAGTTCATCTTGAGAAAAGAGGGTGCATGGATGACTAGAGAGCTGTCATGCCCAAAATCTAGGGCAAAACACAACCAACATTTTTTTTTGAAACTTAAAATATCTAACAATTACAACTATGTTTGAAGAGGTAACACTATGTTTACTAGGTTAGCTAACCAAATGTTAAAATGATTTGATCCTCAAGAGGAATCATGACAAGCATTGGCTTGTCAACATCCCTTGCTAGATCAAATCCAACTAGACTAACTAGCTAGATTAACTAGGTTTTGCCTTAAATACACGTCTTAATGATGTGAGATTTAAACTTTAATTTAATAATGATGTCTAATAATCAATGGTACATATTAAATTAATTAATTACAAAACACGTTAACCTTTAAGAGAGTCCACTATAACTTCACAATGAATGAATGTGTGCAAGGATACATCAGGCTAAAAAGGGGTACCTTAACTAAGGTTGCACAAGACATCCAAAAGCTTAAGTTTATTAAATTATCAAGGGTTTAAATGAAAGGTCATAACTAATGTATGCAAGGAACCAATGATATAGTTTTAAAAAAATTTGCAAAGTTTAAATAGGGATTACCTAGCTTAAAAGTACTATACATTTAAATCATCAATTTACCATTTTATTCCCTTAATAATATTAATTCAACAATTTAAAATAAAAGGAAACTTTAGGTTATTGACATAATACTAGTCATAAATTCAAATCTTATTAAACTTATAATATTATCGTTACGTTAAATTTATTCGTAATTAAATGTTCTATTATCGAGTCCCCTCAAGACTGTATGCTAATTAAAATTTTAAGGAACCCACATCGATATCCTCTAGGATAATTTCCTCTAAATAAATTAAATGCCTTAGTTTTAAAGAATTAAAAACACATTTAAGTTTATATTAAATCTAAACTACCCTCTAAATGTTTTTTTGATACAGAACTATACAATTAAGGTTCTATAACCGTTATTAATTTATTAATCCTCCTATTAAGTTACTATCACTATTAAAATCCATTTATTAAAGAAATCCCCACATTCAAAATTTAAAATGGGATTCTAATTAAATTAAAATGGGATTTTAAATGCACCCACTGAAATAAATATACAGTTAACCACAGCCAAATAACCCTCTAAAAGGGTCATCCCTAACCCTAATTCAAATTAGGGTTGGGCTCAAATTTTAAATTACAAATTTTAAAGCCCTAAAGGCTTTTCATATTGAAATATCCCAACCAAACCCTAGCCCAAGTTTTTTTTGTCTTACTATGATATTTTTGTTTGCATGTCTAGGTGTAGGGCAGCCATGAAAGAAATACGAAGGTTGCAAGAGTTGTAGTATATACACATACCTTAATGTATATATAAATATATATACCACAAAGTATATATATACATTTAGTATATTTTTATAATTTTATATTTAAAATGATGGATGGAAGAGAAGTGGCGGCTCCGGCCACTGTATTTTATTGCAAGGTGATCTTTTTTTTATGTTAGAGGCAACTGTGTTAAATGGAGACAACCAAAAGGTGGAGGGTTTCCGCTACCCCACACCGTTGCGTGGTTTTAGCTCCATGGAAGTTGCATGCAGTAGCAGTTGTTGCTGTGGCAGAAGCTACGGGCTGCTTCCCAGCGGTTGAGAGTGGGGGACTGTCCTCCCCTTCTCCCCCACAACCTCCTTTAAAGGAGGGCCCACTGGGTGGGGGCTTCAACCTTCCCCCTGTGCCCAATGCAATGCAATTTTTTTTAATTGTATTTATTTTTTAACTTTTAAATTGTATTTATATATATATATATATGTGTGTGTATACACACACACACACAGATATACAACCATACATACATACATACATACATACATACATACACATATACATATATATACATATAAAACCACACACACACACACACACATATGGAAATATATAGCCACAAAATTTAAACATCATGACAACTAAATTCAACAACTAAAATTAGCATGGAGATTTAGTACGATAGAAAAAATATAACAAAATAGAAATCAGATTTTATGATATGCAAGATGATCTATGTGTTTATTAGATTCCTACTCATTTCTTCAAGGCTATCATTTGTTCAAGAGGAAGAGAAAGAAAAACAAGAACTTAAAAAAAATCTTTGCTTACAAACTAAGGGAAAGTAACAATTTTTATAAAAAGCTATATGTGATTCCTTTTTCACTTCTAACAATAAACTCATTCTTTCTACGTTACAATGCTAAAATCATATGAAATCCTTTTACAAAATGGTACAATCTCTATGGCTTACAATTTGAAAAATGTCTACAATACATATCCTTCAAACATAACCTTGCAACAAGAAATATAATAAGAATACATTCTCTTTCCTCTACTCTTTCACACCTTCAAGTCCTTTTTTATAATAGAAAAACCTGCAAGAGCAAATGGTTGACCATGGAGGCTCACTTCCCAACCCAGGTCTTTACAAGACCACCCCCGAGCTTGAGGAACCAAGGATGAATGGTACAAACATATCCGCATAGGAATACACAAATACACAACTTCAACAAGAACACCCATTTCCAAAGGATTGCACATTGGATCACCTTGGACTCATGAAGAGGGGTGAATGTGGAACATGAACCCAAACAGGAGAACGCCGATACAAAGTAACCATGCCTTCAATAAAGATCAATAGCTCTAAGATAATGCCTCACATGGGAAAATATCACAACAACATCCTCCCATTTCACATACAAAACCTCCCCTTATCACCCCCAAATGTGTAGTACATCAAATAAAAACATGAAGCCCATAGTACATGCCATATCGCTCTCCTCCATGAGGAGAGTCTCTACACTTTTTGGGCATTCCAAAATCCTTCACCCTCAAGGCTCTCTTCCCTGCCAAGTGTGAGTGTAGCCTTGCACACCCATAAAAAAACAAAGGAAAAAGGAAAGCAACCAAAATGAACACTAAGAAATCCATGAAAGAATCTTTAAGCTTCACAACAACAACAAAAACAACAACAACATACTACATTGCTACATTTACACACACATACAATACACAAAAATGAGAACATGGTTCTTCCATTATTACTGTTGTCTTTCTTTATATATATATAACTAAAATTTAAACATCATGACAACTAAAATTAGCATGGAGATTTAGTACTATAGAAAAAATATAACAAAATAGAAATCATATTTTATGATATGCAAGATGATCTATGTGTTTATTAGATTCCTACTCATTTCTTCAAGGCTATCATTTGTTCAAGAGGAAGAGAAAGAAAAACAAGAACTTAAAAAAAAAATCTTTGCTTACAAACTAAGGGAAAGTAACAATTTTTATACAAAGCTGTATGTGATTCCTTTTTTACTTCTAACAATAAACTCTTTCTTTCTACATTACAATGCTAAACTCATAGGAAATCCTTTTAAGAAATGGTACAATCTCTATGGCTTACAATTTGAAAAATGTCTACAAGGCTACATATCCTTCAAACATAACCTTGCAACAAGAAATACAATAAGAATACATTCTTTTTCCTCTACTCTTCCATGCCTTCAAGTCCTTTTCCATAATAGCAAAACTTGCAAGAGAAAATGGTTGACCATGGAGGGTCACCTCCCAACCCGGGTCTTTACAAGACCACCCCTGAGCTTGAGGAACCAAGGATAAATGGTACAAGTATATCCACATAGGAATACACAAATACACAACTTCAACAAGAACACCCATTTCCCAAGGATTGCACATTGGATCACCTTTGACCCATGAAGAGGGGTGAAGGTGGAACATGAACCCAAATAGGAGAACGCCAATACAAAGTAACCATGCCTTCAAAAAATCTCAATAGCTCTAAGTTAAATTCCTCACATGGGCAAATATCACAACAAAATCCTCCCATTTCACATATAAAACCTCCCCTTATCACCCCCAAATATGTAGTAAATCAAATGAAAACATGAAGCCCATACTCCATGCCATATCCCTCTCCTCCATGAGGAGAGTCTCTACAATTTTTGGGAATTCCCAAATCCTTCACCCTCAAGGCTCTCTTCCTTGCCAAGTGTGAGTGTAGCCTTGCACACCCATAAAAAAATAAAGGAAAAAAGGAAAGCAACCAAAATGAACACAAAGAAATCCATGAAAAAATCTTGAAGCTTCACAACAACAACACCAAAATACTACATTGCTACATTTACACACACATACAATACACAAAAATGAGAACATGGTTCTTCCATGATAGGGGCACCAACCTTGCTCCAAGCTATGGAAAAAATGGAATTTGAGTTGAGATTTTCCATCCTTTAGCTTTTCCTTTCTTCCCAAAATCACCAAGTTGACCTATAATTATTCAAGTTTGGAGAGTGGGAAATCAACCTCCAAACTCCTCCTAAATTCCATTAAAATGAAAAATCCAAACTAACTCTCTACCTAACCTCCCATGTGATTGGTCACCCTTTCCAATTTCACCACTCTCAAAGAAGACTCTTTTTGAAAGGTCAAAATTGAGGTTTGGGCATTCTATTGGTCAAAATTTTACCCCCAACCCATTGAAAACATTTTGGTCTATCTAAATCCAACCCTAAATAACCCCTAGGGCTCCCTTTAACCCCCCAAAAGTCTACTATGAGTTGACTTACGAAAATAGAAAATGGGATTCCTTCCAATGGTACAACCAAGATACCTTACCTAGGAACTCTACAAGATGACTCTAAGGTAAGCATCTACTCAACTCTAATTATTATGGTCATGCCTACACAAATTTACAATGCACACCACAAAAGAAAACACATCACATTACCACACACATGACATGCCAAGTGGATAATTAACAATAACATAATTTACAAATTAATTCAACAATCAAACATTACTTTTACTAAATAAACACATAACAACGAGGTTATATCTCCCATTGGAGTTAACCTTGGATTAAAATGGTATTTGTATTAATCCATCCTTGATTCCCCACATTTAAATTCCATGGTCAATTTCCTGTACACTAGATCAAAATATCAGTAGCTCATGAAAAGAGACATATATACCTATAAAAATGCAACATTAATAAATAACATAAAAAACTTCCATTAGTACTAGAATTTAAAAAATTCATCATAATTTAGGATAACATATACTATTAGATTTCCACAAGCACAAATCTACAATCTCATCGACTATCATTAAATCTCATCATAATATAACTTCCTGAAATTCATCTGTCATAAGCATCCTCAAGTATTTCATAGTCAAGACATCATATTAGAATTTCAATTTGACTTCATAATCACTTTGAAACCCATATCAATTAATCCATTTCAAATCAAAATGAAATAAGAAGAATCCAAATCAATTCTCTAAATCATAATCATCAAGATCACTAATTCCAAAAATATAAAGTATATCCTAACATCATCATCATAAAGCAATGGAAAGTATCCTATAAGGCCTAATGATATGAAATTCATTGTTCAAAAGAGTCTAATATATAAAAATAGTGTAACATCATGCAATAACTTATCGAATCTATTTAAGGGCTTCTTCTAATTATTATTCTAGAATTTCATAAAATCCTTTATTGACCACATCAATATAGTCTTCTAATATAGTTAGTCACTAAGCATCCTTAAAAATACATCCTAAAATATTCATCATAGGAATCATTAGTATATGCATTATAAATTAATATCGAGTCATTCATAAGATCAGACTCATCAATTATAGACAAGAATTACATGTCAAACAAATCTAATTCTACTAACCATACTGCATGTAATAATAACACATTTATTTATTTAATCCAATTCTTACTTGCATTATCCTTTTAATTATTGAATGAAAATCACTACATACTTCATCACATCTCGACTTAATTGATTGATTTATGTTCACATCCAAAAACCCTTTAAATACCTAGTATAATCACATCTAACCTTTGCAAAATCCCCATTCTCCTTGTACCAAATAACTCTACATAACACATACACTCACTTGGATTCTCATACTAATCAGTTGGAGTAATTAACCTTAGTGAAAATGTAGTGCATCATAGGCTTATCTACATGAGTATAGAAACAACGTGAAATGGTATGCATATGGAACCTTGTGGTCCCATCACTCTCCTAAACCATACAAAATCCATAAGGCATCAACATAAAGGACTCACCTACCAGGTATTTCCTGGAGGTACGACCTCTCAAGGGTCTAACATGATCATGAAATACAAGCATGAAAACCAATCCACACCCATCGGGATATCCAGAAGGAAGGGAAATAGGGGAGGCCCTACAAGTTAATCTTGAGAAGAGAGGGTGCAAGGATGACTAGAGAGACCTTATAGTTTGTTATTTTATCTTTAGTAGTTAAATCACTTATATTTGTTAGGTAACATCATATATACACATTTTCCTATCTTGATGAGAAAAATCAGGGGTTGAGGAGCCTTTATTTCTTTCTCAAAGTGGAGAGAAGGATAAGAAGTCCTCGAGGGGCCTGACCACCTTTTGGATCATTTTAATATTTCCATCTCTAATTTTTGGTAAGACTGACATGAACCTCACCTCTATTTTAAAACTTGTCAAACATTTTGCTAAAAACACAAACAACTATCCTTTATCAACATATTTCCTTCTTTCCCACTCTTGTGGTTGTCAGAGTGTTGTGAGTCTCTCCTATGAGCTTAAAAACCTAGACTTCTTTAGGAATTATAGTAAGAAAAATATTAATATTGAGTATTCCCCTTAACTGATATAGTTCAACATAGTCAAGTCCTATGTTTTGGGGAATATGCATCCTAATGATCTTTTTGGTTCTTTCTTTGTGATTTTGGAAATTTATGTATGACTCACTCTTCACATTATGGATTTCAACCCGACACACCAAAAGATTCTCCTCATCAGTCTCCTCTTATTATAGGTCATGATTTTTCTTTGACGGTTTTGTTTGATCATATTCAAACTCTTGAGGAGAACTTGAGGGAATTTGAGAGTTTTCTTAGCAAGGAAAATGTCTACCCTAAGGATGGTGCTACCATCACTAATTTGAGAGAGATTATAATCTCAAATCGGAAGGACCTTAAGGTGTTGATTATATTGAGCAGGAAATTAGGATCCCATGTATCTTTTGATTTTCTTAATCCTTAGTGCACTTAATCTGATGCCATCAGTTCCATATTGGTGTCACTATGCCCAGGGTATCTATTCACATGGTTTAATTGGTGATAATATTAATCCTTCATGTGGTGGTACTATTCTTAGCATCAACATTTCTAAGAATCCCTTGAGGTATTTCATTCTATCTGCTAGTTTTTATATCTTTACTTCCACGGTTCGTGCCTCTACCATTATCGCTAGTTCCAGTGATGACATTGGTGTTAGTAAGTTAGTAGTTCCTCCACTACTCATGCTAAGCTACTAGTATGGGTAATCTACCTCTACCTCCTCCTACAATCTCATTATCAACACCATTTAATAACATATGGAATAAATGAAACAACAATTAGCTAATCACATGTAAGTGAAACCAACCAGCCATCACTTCCTCTATAATACACCACAATCCATTGTCCTTTCATACACGTAATGATCCCCTACCCCAAGGGGTTGAATGTAATACCCACCCCTTAGTTTTCTTTTATATTTCAGTTGCCGAACTCTTTTAGGCCTTTTTATGTTTACCTTGGTTATTTAAGTTGGTTTTAAGGATATTCATGTATTACTTTTCATTATATGATTGATCCATTTCTTAGGTGTGTTAGATCTTGTATTTACATGTGATTTATGGCTATTTCTAGATAGTTATTTATATGCTATGATGTCATTTTGATTATGGTTTTCTAACAATACTGACCCTATATATGTATGTACATGGATCGTTGCTATGTTTTACATTACAGTTTGGTGTGTTTGGTCTAGTACAGGTAAGAGTCGTAGTTACTTGCTTCGGTGAGATCCACATGATAAATTGGTCTCAACCATTATTTGTTATATTATATGTATGTATGTTCACCTTTGTGATGACAGGTTTGCAAGTACCAGGCTACGTTTTCCCTGAATTGGCAGGAGTGAGCGTGCCCTATCGCAATATCTCAATGGTAAGAGAGGGGAGATAATATTCAAGCCTAAATCCCTACCCTAAACCCTTATTTTGGCCTAGAAATGGATAAGAATCTGACTAACTGTCCTATCTGAATCTATCAAGTGACGTGGATCATGAGCCTTTTTGTGTGTGCTTGTGTTTCTATTTTAGTTGTTTTTCTGTTTCAATTTTTTTTCTTTTTACATGGTTTTCAGTAGGATTAATGATGATTTTAGCTTGTTTTATTTAATGAGTAATGATGGTAAATATTAATGTTAATAATTTCACCTTTGATAAGGTTAAAATATTAATATATTAAATATATGGTTATTTATTAATTAAATATTAATCAAATACCTATATTTAATTGATTGATTTAATTATTAAGCCTTAATTTAATAATTAAGATTTAATAAATATTAAATCCAATTATTTTAATTAATTATGCAAACTAAATTATTAAGTATTACTTTAAGTTGCATGATTAATTGATTTATTTAAATTGAAATATTGTCATGCATTTTCAATTGACTTTGTTTTATATTATAAAGTTGAGTTGTGCATTGATTTAAGTGAAATTGAAATTAAAAAATTTCTTTTAATTTTTAATTAAACAATTAATATTCCATTAGGGTTTCACTTTTTGAAAACCTAATTACCTAGTTTTCTATATCTCTAAATTGAAACTCATTTTAGAGGTTGTTAAATCAGGGAGAATGAGAATTTGGGTGATTGGAGATTTGTTGAAAGTGTTAGGATTGGATAATACTGAGAGGGGGGGGGGGGGGGGAANGGGGTGAATCAGTATTATAATAGTTAATTAAATTCTTCAACCACTTTAACATTAACCATACAATTGCAGTAAATGAAAGAACATAAACAAATAACACATAACTCATAACACCATGATTTGTTTACGGGGAAACCTTGGCCAAGGGAAAACCCCGGTGGGGATGATAACCAAAAGCATGTACTAAAGTATAATGTCCTTGTAAGGAGACCTAGCCCTGTTAGGAGTTGAATATTACATAGTACATTTCCCTGTTAGAGGAATAAAAACCCTGCTAAAGGTTCACAACACCCTGTTAGGGGCCAATGAGCTTACAACTCTTACAATGTAATTCTGTTACAAAAGGTTCTTAGTCATGAAAAAAAACAAGAATCATAAATTCTTTGATAGTTCCTTTATAGTTCTTCCATTATCTGCTCTTCCATTCGCATGTCTGCTCTTCCAGATATAGTACTTCATACGCTTGACTTCATCACTTCATAATCTTTACCAAAAAGATCTTACATATATATCTTTTAACTTTACAAAGTCGGATCTCAGTATGAATATTACAAACAATACTAAGTCAGCCTTCAATACAAAATACATTCAATATAGTAAATATCAAATGCATAGTTGGCGCTCTTGCATAGTCAAATTATAGACTATCAATAACAAAAATACAACTTTGATTTCCTGGAGTCTATGTCATACTCCCTTAATCTTCACTACTGTCCAACTGCTCTGTGTCATTGTTCTTTGTTGTCTGTCAGTCTTCAAATCCTTATAACTTATCATAAACTTAACCAAATCCAAATCGATCTTAGGTGTATGTCAGAAATACTCCATACTGTCTTCCACTAAGCTTGCATGCCTTAATTCATCGATCTGTATCTTTGATATCCAAAATAATACTGTACCTCTATTTTTGTACTTAGTCAATTTTGGACATACCAAAACTTATCTTCAAAACAATCGATATTAAACCTAGATGTGTTGCCATAAATGACAACCAAAAAGTGTATCACATTACCCAAATTGATTACTTTCCAATAATCTCTCCCTTTGGCATTGATAGAAACACTTCACAAAAAAATACTAAGTGTTTCAACAAAACAAAACCGTCCCCACTTCTTCTCCTCATCTTTTTCATTTCATTTTCTTTATATATATATATATATTTTGTTCTCTCTTCTCTTCTTCATTCATTTTTTTGTTTCTCTCTTCTCTTCTCTCTCTTTGACAACAATGACAAAGGTGCATACAAATAAGTATCACTTCTTTCTCACAAGTTTTAGAATGTCTTGGAAGGAATCTTCCAAAATCTTTACTTCAGTGCTCCATGTCTTAAACAAAATCTGACTTATATGAATCAATCCATTCAATGCAAATGATGTAGTTTCAGCATTCTTCAAGTCTATGGGTAGGCCTTTAGCCAATGAATTTGTAGTCTTTTCTAAATATGTTAGATGTGCCTCAAGTATTGATAGCTTTGGAGTAATGAGGTCCCTTAGAAAATTGAATCTATTCAGTACTCTCTCCTCATTCTCCAATATACTGATCTTAGCCAATATCTTTGTCACTTCAGTGTCTAACTCTATAGTGGCCTGTGAAGATGTTTCACAACCATCCATTAACCTGTTCAAAGTTTCCCTTTCCTTGGCAATAATATCTTCAACATTCTGAATGTGTCTGATAGGATTCATGCTATAACCAAATAACTTTCTCCCATATGTAATGTAGTTCTTTGCATTTATCAAACAAGTTTTCACAACTCCTAAGTCCCATGAGATTTACTTGCATACTTTTATCATCTTCTTCTCTTCATATATTTTCTCTGCTTTCTCCTCTACAGTCTTCAGTAAATTTTCAAAGTGGCCATCAAACTCATCAAGTGTGACTTTCAAGTTCTCAATATCATCTTTGTTCTGGAATACTAAGGGTACTGGAAGCAATTTATTCATAGTATCAATAGCTCTTGACATCACTTTTGTCTTCTTATCTCCTTTCTGTACTGATTTCTCCTTTGCTTTGTTCACTGTGGTAAATGCCTATTTCACCAGTTTGTCTTCATCCATGTTATCAATATTTACATTACTAATTTACAAGAATAAGCTAGATGGTGAAGTTACCTCTTCCTTTTCATCTTCTCTTTTATCAGTCTTCTATCCTTCATCCTCTTTCTACTCATCTTCCTTATTCTCCTCTTCCTTCTTAGGTTCATCAGCAATAGAAGTGTCCATGTTTACTGAAAAATGGTCTTTCTCATCTTGTGAGGGGTCTAGTGTTACTGCCACACCAGAAACATAGAAATATGTAGTAGTGTCTTCTTTACTCTCTTCATCATTAGTCTCTGTGTCCTTTGTGCTGTCATCCATTCCCAAATGTGTAGGTAAATCTGTCTTAGGAGGTGGGGGCTTGACAAAAGTAGTTCTCAATAGTATCTTCTCAAGTGCCTTCTGAGTTTCCTCAGTCACTTCATCATATTTCCTCACCATTATCTTTAGTAATCTGGTCTTTGTCCTCAATAGGGGTTTCAGTTATTTTACTATAATATCTCTCTCTTGTATGGATAACAAAGGAAACATGTCATCAATCTCTTTGTTTCTAATCTGATTATCTTCAACTTGTGCCAAACATTTTCTGATTTCCAATTTTGTATACAAATATGAGAGTATGCTTCCTTCAACTTCCAATAGTGTCTTCTTGAAACTAAGCATGTGTTCTATCACAATGTCTTCAATTTTTAGTTTATCTGCTTCTTCATATCTATCATAATATTTATCAACTAAAACCAATTTTCCTTGTTCAATTGCTCTCTTCTCTAGCATTTTCATGTCAGGTTTCCATGCTTTATTCTTCTCAATTTTCTTCTCTTCTTCAACTGCATTCTTCTCTTTTGTCTGCATACTAGATCTAGCTACTCTAGGAGTAACTTCCTTCGCTTGTTTTGCTAGCTGCTATGGTGGAGGTGTGTTATCAACCATAATTAATTTAGGGGTGAAAGGGGAATTAGAGCTTCCACTAGCTACTCCAAGGGATTTATCTACCATCTTATTCTTAATATCTTTCAGTTGTTCCTCAGATTGACCAACCTTTACTCCACAGTCATGAATAAGATTAGCAATCTTTCTCTTCCTCTATCCTCTATACTATTCTTATCTTACCTTCTCTGACTTCTCCTCATATGTTCCCCATCTCTCTTATGATGTATCAAATTTTGATTCAAGGATATATTCTACTTGCATGGTGAGTACTTTGGAACTCACTTCATAGCCCATAGGGTAGCACCATCTCTTTCTAGGGGTCATTGCCTCAAAACATACACAGTCTATTTCAACCAAAAAACAAATTGTGTCCTATAATTCTCAACAATGTCCTCATGTATTTTGTATCTACTCTTCATTTTTCTTTGTAGAATTTTGATCATTGCAAATAGTTCTCCATCTACCCAAGTAGTGTTCTGTCTTTTGTAACTCTGTGAGATTAGTATACCAGTAGGAACTCCAGTTTTCCAGCGACTAGGGTGTAGACCAAGAAACTTATGTTCAATATGAATGAACATGTGTACCAATAATGATCCAAACCTGAAAGTTTTCATTCTGTCCTTCACAAGCTTTACATTATCAAGGAATTTCTATGCCAATAATTCGCATAGGTTGTACTATGTGTTTTCTTTTATCATCCTCCATGCCATCATAATAACTCCAGCTGATACTGAATTAGGTCTGCTGCTGTAGAAAAATTTGTAACCAAGTATCATTGCAATCAACCTTACATCTTGTTGGAAAATATCATTTACTGTCATTTCCCTTCTGTCCCACTTCGAGTGTGTTAGGGTTTTGACTTCCTTCTTGACATGTTTCTCCGCAATGGTTACAACTCCAGTGTTATCTAAACTAATAATCTCATGAATTAGGTCGCTGCATATCTTCACAGGTTAGCTACCAATTCATATGAATTGGTCATGAACCCTACTCATAAGTATTTTAAACCATCTGTTTCCATCAAAGTCGCATAGATCCATAATATTCATTATACTTAATTGACTGACATGTTTCCATTCTTCCTTCATGACTCCATTCTCAGTCATATCTTCCATTTAAGTGAGTATATCATCATCTCCCAATGTGTCATACTTACAATATATGTAAGCCCTAATGTCTTCTACGTGAAATATGTTGGTACTATTTCTTGTTTGGAATATGCCAAGTAAAATTTTGAAGTCTCCTGTCATTCATGATATCCAAAGCTTTAAAATTATGGTTAAAATTATTCTTATCCCTCTGCAAATTTTTGTCTAGCCCTCAACCTAGTTGGAAATGCTGGAAAACCCTTATTTCATGTCTCCTAGTGTAAATTTGGTCATAAAAACCCTAAGCATTGAAATGCTTTCTAATTTCATGTTACCTTTTCACTTAAGTGATGTCTCGAATGGGTTCATTTTAAGTGGTCATGTTTATTAAAGTTGTCGATCCGAACACTGTGGTCTTATATTATTCCCTTAATCCAAAGTCCACTAAGATTTTAATAAGATTAATTATATATCGAGCAAGTGTATTTTAATCAGATGATCTGCATAATGGCTTAATTCCAAATTGATCGAGATCTATTAGGTAAGCCATTAAGACATGACGCCACATGTCTTTGGTGGGGCCGATGGTCATAAAGGTTCTCAGCTAAATAGTGGGCAGATCATGAAAGAATCAATGGTAGAATTAATCACTTAATTCCAAAGTGCACACCATCTAATGGATAAGAGATTAAGCGGTGTTGATGCGTGTCAAGGGAAGTAATGTGGGTCCTGTTGCAGGTAGCATAAAGGTGATTAAAGTTCAGAAAGATCTAACAGTTGGCATAATCACTTAAAGGAAAGATGTAGGAGATCTATCAGTTAAGTGATTAAGCGATGAAGACATGTGACAGTTGGTGGACCCAGGTATTTTGATCTAGCAAGGAGTAAAACACAGACAACTTGTTTCTGATCCAACGATCAGTTTAATGTCTTATCTCAAAAGTAATCAAGATCTAGCATCTAAGCCATTAAGCAGTGCTGACGCGTGCCACCTGTGATGATGTGTAATCCACTAAAGGTAAAGTTGACTATGGGATAAAGGTTGGAGAAGTTTGAAAATATATAAGGGCTTGCTTAATGGCTTAAAAGGAAAGTAATTGACATCTATCACCTAAGCCATTAAGCCGTGATGCCACGTGTCCTAGTGGGGCCGGCTGAGGTCGTAAAGATGGAATTAAAGGAACAACATCTATAGAAAAAATAGATGGTTGACTTAATTGCTTAAAGGTGAAGTGCTCGAGATCTAATGGATAAGAGAATAAGCCATGATGACGCATGGAATAAGTAATGACATTGAAGCCGCATTCAGTAAACTCAAGGTAAGATAATTTGTAGACAGGTTAGGATGAATCAGATGGTGGAATTAATCACTTAAGGAGAAGAAGCATGACATCTATCATATAAGCGATTAAGTCGTGCTGACATGTGTTCCAAATTAATAGTTATTTCTGGGAAAAGAAGAGGGTCGTTTGATGAGGGAGATGTTACTTGAAATATATGACTCAGATTCAAAGTTACCAAAATGAGTTCCAATGAGCCGTTAAGCCACAAATTTGAAGTAGATGAATTGATTGCAGAACGTGTGGCCATTTCAGTTCAATTCAATGCAAAAGATTGATTTGGTTGAAGTAGTATAATTCATTATCTCAGCTTGAAGTCACCATAACTCACGAGAATTATCCAAGCGAAGAAACAAAATTGCAGAGATACTCAGATCCTCATGATAGAATTGCAGAATGGGTAAGTCATCTCCAATACAACAAAATTCAGATTTCTAGTAAGATTTGCAATTCAAAAGGCTTTCAGAATTATCGTTTCAAGATCTGAATTTCATCTCAACAAAAAACCCCTAGGTTCATAATGGCCCCTAGGATTGAACTTTTAGGAGAGGTAGATTGATGCAGGAGCATCCTGGGTGTAAGAGCAATCTTGCATCACCCAAAAATATTTCTGTTTTCTTTTCAATAAGGGCTACCTTGTGCAGAGCTGCTATTTATGGAAAATTGCTATTTTTAGTAAGTTGGTCATACGATCTCGGAATGTTCTAATT
>MU227381.1:2291087-2327713 GCA_018584345.1 Thuja plicata | reverse complement strand
CGGGTGGCTCCCTGGTGGTGCGCAGGTGGCGCCCTTCAATTTGCACTATGTGCATTTTTTTTAAACACAAAAATCATTAAAAAAATGATTTTTAAATTTTTTTTTTCTCATTTTTCGTGCTGTACGGCCCAGAGAGGCAAATTTTTTTTCCCTGAGGGCACAGTGACCAAAATAGTCAAAATTTATATGTATTTCGACTCTCCCAGGCCTTCTGAACGCAATGGCAGAGTCCATTTTGGCTCAAACTGCTCCAAAAGATTGTGCCTCCTTCAAAGTGACACAAAAACCCCAAAAAAGGCTGTGGCTGTCGTCTTCAAATCGTGGCTTCAAAGACCTTCGATCAGGCAGCAACAGGGTGGCTCTGATACCATGTAGGATTTGAGAAACATGCAAATCCATAGAACCCGAATACACCTGCATGCAAATGACCTGATACAAAGTGGAAGCACAAAGACAAAAAAGAAGAACTCAGAGATGCTCAAAAAAAGAAGAAGCACAATATTATTCTCTAACTTATGACAAAACATTACAAAGTTCAACCTATAAAGGTGAACAAACCCTAAAACATAAAATCTAGGTTGCGCAATATAATTAATATAAAGTATTAATTATATGCACCTAAGAGATAGCTTAAGCGAAAAAGAGTAAGGACTAACTGATTACTCTAACATATAGTTCCTTGTGCCAGGTTCAAGGAGAAGATGAAGAGACAACAATGCCTATCCATATAATGCTCATGGTGGTTCAGATTCTGCATCCCCACCTATCATTAGTTTTTGACTATGCCTCTTACATTTCCCAACAAATGCATGAAGGTCTAGCTGGTATCCAAGACAGTAACATACTCAAGCCAATGGGGTGGTATTCCCTTATGATGCATTTGTTTTTGTTCAATAATGCTGACTTCTTTGAGGAGGAAATGGACCTAACTAAGTTCCAAGGTGATGAGGATTTGCCTATCCATATGTGGAGTGCTGATCTATCATGGGATAGAAAAGAATCCAGTTATGTATACTTTGACAGGGTTTTTTCCACTAGGCTTAAGTCATTATTATGCAAACAGAATGCCAGGATCCATACTGATATGATGAGGTTATTGAGACCTATGGAGTTTTCCCTAGAGTTGAAGATTTCCCACAATTGGAGAGATTTGATTTTATACCTTGTTTCTACAGTGATAAGGGTTTATGGATTCAGGGGAACCCCCAATGTGCTTCCCTACAGAGTCCCATTGAAGATGGGAATTGCAAAGATTCTGAGATAATTGGGTGGATTACAGGAGGAAGCCCTAATAGGAAAAATAAAGGGAAGTATCTTCCCTACTCTTACAAGAGCCCACTATTTCATTATCATAAAAGGTGGGTGGGCACAGTTTGATAAGTATTTTGAACCTTACCACCTAGAAATGTCTGTGCCCATGTGTGCAGACAATGAAGAATTTATAATGGGAATGTTCAAAAAAAGAACCAAATGCTTGGAATTAGAGCATCAATTCAACTTCCCTAAGGACATTGTTAGGAATGTTTTTGATCTAAGTGACCAAGAGGTTAGGAAAGAGAAATGGCTGGTATACAAGAAGTCTTTGGACTTTGTACACAATTTTGATAAGTCCTATGATCCTTTGAAGGAATTATTCCCTTGGGATAAGAAGATTGAGTCCTTAATGATATCATTCTAGGGAATTATGCAGACCCTCAGTGAGAAGAAACAAAGAATAATAGAGGCTGAGCCAGAAAAGGCTCATGCCATCTTAAGCAAAATTTCACAAGGAAGGATAATTCCACCTGGGAATATTGTGGTATACAAAAGGAGTGGGTACAGTACTATCATGCCCAAGATTGATAAATATTCTAAGCATAAAGGAAAGAGGCCAGCAAGTACTAGTGCTCAATAGATTCCCTCTCCCAAGAAACAAAAGGTGGAAGGAAAAGAGAAAGAGAGTGTCTTATACTCTCCCTCCCAATCCCCTTTACATAAGGATGACCAAGAAGTTGCTGAGAAATTGGTTCAAATGGGGAACATTGGCCAAATTTTTGTCACTACACAAGAACTACAAGGAGTGCCAAAGGAACCTAGGCATACAACTGCTAATCTCACTATGGCCAAATTTATAGGTAAAGAACTAGATCCTGTAACCAAATAGGCCAGTGAGGAGTTCTTCTCAGATGATAATTTTGTCAAGGCTAGGGCCTTTATCCAATTTTTATGGAGAACTCACATTGACGAGTACAAGAATAAGTGCCAAAGATTGCAGGAAGCCAAGCCAAATCATACCAAAGATGATATAGAGAAGGAGGTAAAGTGAGAGCTAATGTCTAAATTTGATAAAATCACCCCTAAAGAGGGTAGAGAATTGGTCAAAGAGAAGGGAGTCCTCATCTTACCCCAATGGGATTTGGTTGATGCCATAGTCTTTGATGCTGTGAGAAAAGAAGAAAAACCATTAAGCACTACTAGGACATCAATTGGTGCCCAATTTAGTGAGGATCATGCAATTTTGGCCATATGGTCCTTAAAAAAGAAGGACAAAAGAAGATTGAATGAAAATTACCAATCTGAGGACACAGGCAGCCTCATTGTGAAAAGAGTTTCTGATACCTTATTGAGATAGCTAACCTTGTTTTTCAAACTGTCAATTTGAGTTTGAAGGTAGCTGAAAAGGAGAAAGAGGCTTATAAAAAATTAAACCAAAAATATGAATTTTTCTTCAAAGCATACAATGATGAAAGGGTTAAATCCCTGTAGAAGGATGATAGAATAGCATTTCTGGAGGGGAGGCAAACATGACAAATAATACCTCAAAAGATGATTGTACAGGAACCTCACCAACCTTCATCATCTAGCCCATATGTCACTTACCCTCCTTTTCCCATGCCCTAGAGCCCTGTTACTCTAACAGATGCTGAGATTGAAAGAGATAGATTATTGGAGGAAAGGAAGAGGCTAGAAGAAAATAATAAAAGGGACCTTGAAGAATCTTCAGCCTACAAAGAAGAAGAGGAATGGGTAAAACAGAGACATACTGATAAAATATACTCTAGCATTTTAATATGTGCCAAGGAGGTAAATTTGGCTGATCTTTATTTGTTAGGAAAAAGGGTTTTTAACATTATCAATGAATATGAAGCAGATAAAGATCAATGGGGTTTGGTCATTGATTCCTGGAAAGGAAAAGCTTCTGAAGTGAAATATTTTTATTCCATGTCCAAAGAAGAGAACAATATTGATATTGTTTTGATGAGAACTCACAAGTGTCTAAAGTTAATGGTAGACTTGGAAATCAAAAGAAATATCCTCATCAGAAAAGTGTAAACTTTGAGAAGAGAGCTTTCAAAGGATAGGTATGAAGTGTACCCTAACATGTTCAAGAAAGATGGTGATTTAAAGAATGAGGCACTGTGGTTGATATAGATAAAAGAAGCAATAAATGCCTAGACACATAGTATCATTACCTTGGAGGGCACAATTTTATTTTTCCAAACTATAAGTATCATTAATAAAGCCAGGGAAATTTTTGAGTTCTGGAAGGAGGAAGTTAAGAAGGCAAGTGCCAGCTGGGGTGAGGTCATCAGTAAGAAAGATGAAATACTTGGTTTTAATTGGCCAAGTGATGAGGTGTACTCTTCTTGGAAGGACATGTACCCAATTGTTAATCTAGATGAAGGTGTCCAGATGCAGGTGGACGAAGAAGCCCAACAAGATGTTTGAGTCAGTTGGAGAATAAAGATTGTACATCACCAATAGTAGAAACACCAAACTCTAGATGGCCATCTCCCAGCAAATACAAAGCAAATACAATCACCATGCAACCATAGGACAAAGGATCATCTAAATTATATTGTAACGAAAGTGGTTTTCTTATCCACTTGCTATTTTGTCCTATTGTAATCTGAGTTTTGTCTTCTAGCCTAGTCATCAAAATCTTGTTGCATCGTTGATCTTTAAGGATTCCAAGATGACTAGTGCTGGCTATATATAAAATTTTGTAACATATTGTAGGGGATGGTAAAAAATAATACTGCAAAGCAGACCCCTGAATTGTGTCTAGATTTTGGTTTTGAATCAATTTGAATGTATTGATATCAGGCTTATATTAATAAAATACAATGGAATCTCCATTTTGATACCAATGACATCTTCTTGCATTTAATATAAGCTTTTTTATGTTTAATTTGTAAGGTATTTTAAATGTACTTGTTATAAGATAGCTATGTCATTATTTGTGAGTTGCTTTCAAGGAGGGTTTAAATCTTGCAGATAATTACAGAGGGTTAGGGTTTATGCAAGAATTTGATACAGGGGTGTGAGGATGAAAAGATAGTTTGTAAGGCATTCCATCTGAGGTTTTATTTGTATTTCAATTAATTATCCCTGGTGTATGTATGTTTCACTCTGACTCTATGGCCCATGATTAGGCACTGGTCAAATTCTGATAAGTGGTTGTTATCATCAATCAAATATAAATCAATCTTTATATTTCTGTTACCTGAAATTCATGTCTAGATAATTATATTTAGTACAGTTCATCTTAGTGATTACTTAAATAGAGAGTCAATAGGTTAGCATTCCTAAGCCATGTGGTTTAAAAAGAAGAAGGATAATGAATCCTTAATCCACTGTCAGACTTGTTGAAAGATAATAGTCTATTGAAGGTGCACCCACCTGGGTATGTGGAGCCCAAAGTGTAGAAGGATTTTCATCCTTTTTAATTAGCCTTTTTCCTTTGAGAATCTAAATTGGGTACTAAAGAGTCTAGCATTCACTGCTATATACTGATTCTGTAAGAAAAAGAGCTAACACAATACGCCATGTGGGGTCTATGAAAATGCTCCTTCTGGATACTCTTCACATGACTTATAAGGATGTTTCTTGAATTTGTATCTAGGACAATCAACAACATAAAAAATAACAGGTGCATCCATAGCTTAGATAATGTAGAATACCTTTCACACGCAAAAATCTGAGTTTATGCTTTGATCGATCATGCATGGCAAGTGTAGAAATGTCTAAATACTTCTGCTCTCTGATCTCCTCAGCTCGCTCCTTGTCAAATGATAAAAAAATAGATCATAACACGTTGCTTTATACAAGTTAGGTTATAACTTTTCTTTTTCACCCCAAACTGTCTGGTCGGCTACTAAATCTCGCGATCAAAATATACAAGTCGGTTGATGATGCACTCTTAGATGTATGATCCATGATGTCAGTTCAACATATTCCCAAGCTTACATGAGCTCACTACATGATTTGCGGGGTAGGATAAATTCTGATGTGTTGCATTTAATGCTCCCCTAAGGCCATGATCGACCGATTAGGTCATTTCGATCTTGCTACCTGTAGGCAAAGATCTAGTAGCATCTACGAACTCTCCCTGAACTGATGTCTCACAAGTTTCTTTAATCTTCCATATCTTACCACTTTTGCTGTCTTCTACTTTCTTAAAACAATTTTCAAAATCACTCTTCACATCTGCAATACTCTTTCCATTATCACTTCCATTCTTTTGAGGTTTCATAGGAGGTGGTGTTCTTCTATTATGTACTCCATTATACCTGCAGAACTTTGCTATATGTACTGGATTATTGCATTTGTAACATATAGGTGGTCTTCCTTCTTGATTAACTTTTAATTTATAGTACTTCGCAATGTGTCCAATGTTGTTACATTTGTAGCATGTAGGTTTCATTGTAGGTTCTCTTCCATTGTCTTGTTTATAACTAGATTTTTTGCATTCTTCCTTTTTGTTCCCATATCCATTATAGTTAAAACAATAACCAAAAAAGTTCTAAAAGGGGCATTACTTCTGCATTCTTTCTTCATGTGTCTAAATCTATTGCAACCAAAGCATCTACCTCTAAAAGGTCTGATCTGCTCTGTAGTTTCTTCAATAGATGGTTTCTTAGCATTAGTCTTCTCATCTGATTTCTCTTCCTGATTCTTTGAACATTCAACTTCATTGAAGCCAATACTAGTCATGTCACCTATAGGTTTCTTATTTTCTAGTTTTTCATCAATTAAATCACTACTGGTGTGAAGTTTCTCAATATGTTTCTTTGCTTCAGTAAGTTCACCTTTCACAATCTGATAGTATTTCTCCAAATCTATGTATTTTTTCTTGTAGCTATCAGCTTCATATTTCATTTGATTCAATGCATTGTTCAAGGTTTCTTCAGATTTCTTCTTAGCATCCTCCTATATCTATATTTCTTTAGCCATATTCTTGTTCTCAAGCTTCAGAGTCTCAATCTCTTCTTTCAGTTGCTTCACCTGATCTGAATTGTCCTCATCTGAGTCTTCTTTTATCTAAACCATAAGATCTTCTCTCTGACTTCTGGAAAGTTCAAGTTGCTCTTTCAGTTTCTTTATGAATTTCTCAGCTCTTCAGATGTTGAACTTCAATTCACCATTTTCTACTTTAGCATTATCAAGGTCTTCAAGTGCAGCTTCAAAGTTCTCCTGTAAACTATTCAAATCCATTCTGATCTCCCTCAAACTGTTAGGATTTCTCTCCAAGGGGAAAAATCTCTGATACCAATTGTTAGGATTGGATAATATTGAGAGGGGGGTGAATCGATATTATAATAGTTAATTAAATTATTCAACCACTTTAACATTAACCATACAATTGCAGTAAAGGAAATAACATAAAAAAATAACACATAACTCATAATACCATGATATGTTTATGAGGAAACCCTGGCCAAGGGAAAACCCCGGTGGGGATGATACCCACAAGAATGTACTAAAGTATAATGTCCCTATAAGGAGACCTAGCCCTGTTAGGAGCTAAATATTACATAGTACATTTCCCTATTAGAGGAATAAAAACCCTGTTAAAGGTTAACAACACCCTGTTAGGGGCCAATGAGCTTACAACTCTTACAATGTAATTCTATTACAAAAGGTTCTTAGTCATGAACAAAAACAAGCATCACAAATGCTTTGATAGTTCCTTTATAGTTCTGCCATTCTTTGCTTTTCCATTCACATGTCTGCTCTTCTAGATATAGTACTTCATACACTTCACTTCATCACTTCATAATCTTTACCAAAAGGATCTTACATATATATCTTTTAACTTTACAAAGTTGGCTCTCAGTATGAATATTAAAAATAGTACTAAGTCGACCTTCAATACAAAATACATTCAATATAATAAATATCAAATGCATATTCGACACTCTTGCATAGTCAAAGTATAGACTATCAATAACAAAAATACAACTTTGATTTCTTGGAGTCCAAGTCATACTCCCTTAATCTTCGCAGCTGTCCAACTGCTCTATGTCACTGTTCTCTGTTGTTTGTCAGTCTTCAAATCCTTCTAACTTATCATAAACTTAACCAAATCCAAATCGATCTTAGGTGCATGTCAGAAATACTCCATACTATCTTCCACTAAGCTCGCATGCCTTAATTCATCGATATCTGTCTTTGATATCCAAAACAATACTGTACCTCTATTTCTATACTTAGTCAATTTTGGACATACCAAAACTTATCTTCAAAATAATCGATCAATTTTGGACATACCAAAAATTATCTTCAAAACAATCGATCTTAAACCTAGATGTGTTGCCATAAATGACAACAAAAAAGTGAATCACATTACCCAAATTGATCACTTTCCAACATAAATCTTAGGAGTATTTTGGATTCGTGATTGATTTGGATTTGATTTGGATCTTTTCATCAATTACTAAGGTAGGATCTTGATCTTGTTAATTCTAGCTTCCAGATCCCCATCTTCTATGCATCTGGAAAGCTGGGATCTTGTGTTTGAATCTTCCTTTTTTGATATTATGTGTTTATATTGCTTAAAATTTGAAGAATGGGTTATTGGAGAATTTGTGTGGTTTTTCCTTCATGATTGTATATTAGATCTACGTTTTGGGCTTAAGGGTTTCATTTAATTGGTTTGGTGTAATATGGGTATCAGGGTTTTCATTTGATATGATTTAGTTTCCAAAACTATCCTTAGGGTTTTAGATCTGTGAATGATGTTTTCCTTTGTGTGAGATTCTGATATTATTGCCAAAAATGGATAATACCTTCAGATCAGTAAATCCCTTACCTTGGAAAGAAGAAAATACACCCTTAGTAGGTTCCTGTCCAAATTCCAGATCTAGATCTGGATGAAGGAAGAGGAAAAAAACCAAGAGATTAATTGCATGCTTAGAAATTCTCTTAAAATTAAGATTAATATTAAATTTAATATATATTTTCTTTATTTGCATCAATTCCATGGTTTTAGGAAAAAAATTCTTAATTGATCCTTAAATTTTGATCATTCTTTTGCTTTTAAAATATGTAGGGATATATATTGTTTATGTATTTGATTTAAGGTACATGTATTTATATATATGTTACTTTTTGCTTTGTTTCAACTTAAATAAAAAAAATGAGGTTGCTGGAAAAAATATATAGTCTGGTGTTTGCACCAGATAAGTAAAAATAAAATTATGAAAGAAATTAATTGGAAAAGAATATAAAAAAAAAAAGATTTGGTATTTAACTAATACCTATAAAATTAAATCTTAAAAGAAAGAAACTTTAATTAAAAAGAAAGTTTAAAAAAAATTTCAAATCAAAGTTTTGTTTTTAAAAAAAAGTTATGTTTAAAGTTAGTTGGAGGTGGGGGCCACCAAACCCCCCAACCCCCTGTACCGCCTGCATGGTACCCACCACATGACAGTGGGATTGCGGGGTCCGCAGTACTCATTGCGCAGTGCAGTGAGCCCACAGTACCACTGTAATGTAGTGGGCTGCGTGGTGGGTGTGAACCGCGGGGATGTGTAGACCCATGGGGCCCACACACCCTGGTCCACCACAGTTTTTTATTTTTCTTTAATTTTTATTTAAAAGTTTTGTTTTCTTTTTAAATTTTTTTTTATTTAGTTGTTAGTTGTATTTAATTTTTTTATTAATAACTTTAGTTATTATTATTTTTATTAAGTTTTTTGTTTAAGTTGCTGTTAATATTTTATAATATTATCACTATTATTTTTTATTAATAATAAATTATTAATTGAGATTAATAATTAATATGTTAAATAATTTTTTTTTTAAAAAAGGTGGCAGAGCCACTTGATATATTAATATTATTATAAACTAGTTCAAAGAGCTCCCAGAGAAAAGAGCTAGAAAGAAAAACTCTGATCATTGCTCATATACATAACAAGTTTGAAAATTTATGATTTTACACAAACCCCTGCTAGCCAAAGCTAGTTACAATAAAAAACATGAGAACCCCTCTACGAATAGCTAAGCCTAACTATTACATAAGCCCTTAGGAAAAATACATCTGATCCAGTTATACGTAAGCCCTTAGGTAATACATAATCCCTAAGGCGCAATACATTTTGTTTAAAATATACAATTTGATAAAAGTATGATAGGATAAAAAAATTTATCCCACAGTGTGGAAGATCCAAAAAAACCGCTTCCTGTCGAGAGTCCATCATGGTAACAAACCTGTAGAGGAAAAAATGAACTATACAACATAATACCTGCAAAAAGAGTAAACCTTTAGCCCTCCATAAAATATGGAACGGTATCACCACCTGAGCTAATATTTAAATTAAGGTCGGGGATGGATTGAGTAGCCAAAGAGGAGAGTTGTGGGGGAGCCTCAGAGGGCCGTACATCAGAGGATGGATCTTGCTCAAGGAGGTCAAGCAGGGCAAAAACTACTTGATGAACAACAACCACACACTCCTTAGTGAGAGAGCCATTAAATTTTTGCAAGGAAGCTTTAACCGGCCTAAAAGACTGTCACTCTGAATCCTTTTTAATGCTTTTGAGGACCATGTAAACCCCATGATGATTGAGGGCTGAGTGGTGATGAAAGAGACCACCAATATGGACCACAGCACCCTAGAGGTCCTACTTCTGCAGAGCCTTACTAAGCTTATTACCACCAAGTAACTTTGGTTTCATATAGCACAAGGCTATCAGGCCCAAGTGGAAAGGAGACTATAGAATATCACAAGCATTAGATAGAAAAAATGAAAAAAATTGGGAGGGCTAGATGATACGCCTTCCAAAAGGGAAGAGAATGTCATGACAAATAATTATCTCAATACCACGCCGAATGTGAGGCCATTCCTAGAAGAACACTGTTGCCAACATATCATCTTTAATGCAACCAACAAACAACTTCTCCCAATCTTCAACCTCAAGAAAAAACCTATAATTACGTGGGTAATAATCCATGTGAAGTGTAGAGAAGGAAGAACAAGTATCCACCCGAGTACAAATACCCACCAAAGAGCTAGGTCGCCCGAACATTTTGGGCAACCCGTAGCATAGACAAATTCTAATGGGAGAAAACAGTGAAAAAAACCAATAACAGAATGATCACAATATAAAAAAGCAAGCAGGGGAAGAAATAAAATGGGATTCAAAGACAAATTGCCAAAAAGAGATAGAATAATAAACACGGAATGATTACTGTAATGAAGATATAAGGACAACATGAAACCAAAATTAAATGAAAACCAAAGAACAGATGACAGTGCACAATTAAACATAGATATGAGATCAAATCATAATCTAAAAGGACAACCAAGAATTAAATGACCATATCACAAATAATGAACGAAGCTCGCCAAATGTCTATAAAAAATTCTAACTCATATAAAAACATGGTGGGAAGCAACATAACCATCAAATCAAGAGCTAAAAAGATAGGAGGACATGATTATCACATGAACCCAAGAATCATAACTGACGTAATACAAAGCAGTGAAAATATATCAGCATAGATCACAATGAATCATAATAAAAAGTAGAAACCAACTTGCATATGTTATTATTTTGAGGTACATGTCTAACCACAAGCCAGATCAAAATAACGAATTATGCTCGGTAGGATTAGAGAAATAAATAGACATAAAAACATACAAAAATTGGCATCAATTTACATATGGGATTATGATGAGATACTGGTCTAACCACAAACCAAGACATATTATGAAGAAATAATGCTTTTTGAAGTTAGAGAAATATCTGACCATAAAAACATATGAAAATAAAAAAATAACAACTTAGCATGATTAATCATGAATAATTGATAGAAGGGAAGGGAAAATATCAAGAAAACAATCCGAGGAAGAGGTTTCAAGCTAAACTTTCTCACATCACAGATTTGCTAAGCAATCTGCAAGTACATTACCTTCCCTGAGGCTATGCAAAATAGTGAACTTGTGTAGAGAAGCAATGAAGCTCCAAACATGTTCTAAGATATATTTAAGATGCCAATTATTAATGCAATTCTTAACATATGCATTAATGATAACAAAGGAGTGAGAAAAAAAAGAAGAAGGATAACGAGAAAATGGGTGGTGACCTAAAAAGAGAAGAACCCGAGGTCTGCAAATGGAGGAATGAGAAGGATGTCTAGAGAAAGCTCAAAAAGGGGAAAGTGGACAAATACCTAAAACATCTTCATGGAAATAATAAGGAGATAAAAAAGGCATTTGTAGATGGCTGGGAGAATGGGAAAGTGAACATTCTGGGCAAATATTTTACCCTCTTGTTAGATCATCTGGCAAAAATCAATGGTCTACCTTTGGAGGGAATGCAGTTCTTGAAAGACAAAAAAAAGGGAAACAAAGCCTACAAGACCTTTCCAAAGATGGATGAGGAGCGGGCCATGCTCATTAAAGGTAACTTGGATTATGTTAACCTGTTAAACATAAAGCTTATTGGGAATTTCATCATCAGAGCTATCATGGAGTACTTCACACTCGATGGCAGGTATTCTAAGGTCTATAACTATCACTTTGTTCTTGTAAATCACTTCAGATACAATATTAAGGTTTCCTTCCCTTACTATCTATTAAGTTTGATCAATTAGAGCATTATAGATCATAGGGTTAAATCCTCCCTATCTTGCATGAGGGGTTAATTATTTTGATTGTGGATTATGTCAAGAAGAACATTCCTGAGCTAATCCCAAATAGGATTGGCAATGTAAAATGCAAGAGTATTGAAATGTCCTTTGGAAAGAATACCAGAAAAGCATCCAACAAAAAAACCCGCAAGGGTCCTGTTGAAGCTTATATCACTCTATCAATCTATGATGACATTGAAGGTATGAAGACAAATGATGATGACCAGGATAATGACTCTTTTGAGGAAGAGGGCTTTATGGGGGATCAAAACAATAAACAAGATGCAAAAAAGGATATCCCCACCATTACTGATAAAAAGGATGAGAAAGTGGATAAAGAGGATACCCAAGATGAGACCCTAGATGAGATTCAAGAAATATTTGATAATATCATGGATAACTACATTGATGACCAGTAGAAAGACAATGAGGAGCACAATAATAGAAAATATGAAACCCTTTACAATCTAGAGAACAAGATTAATGTGGAGACTGATGACCAAGGGAAAAACCAACCTGATAAAGGCAAGAATAGGAATAATGAGGAGAAAGTGGCAGTGGATGAGGAAGTTGAGAAGGTCCATAGTGATAAAATCTATATTGACCTTGAGGAGGATACCCTAAAAGACAACAACAATAACCCTACTCTGCCTGAGAGCCTGAAGGCTAATAAAGAGGAGAATAATAATCAGAAATAGAAGAGTATGTAAGAAGATCCATGGGACAAAGACTTCAAAGTGAAAAGAGAAGTTATTATCACTCACCTCCAAGCAGCTAGAAACAAGGCTATGTATGATTACAACATTGACAAATGGATTCATGACAACATTAAGGAGCTTCAGGCCAATTTTAAGAACATTGAAGATATAAACTCTCTATTGGAAGAAACTGTGGACAAGATGAGAAATGATGCAACCATGTATCAGCAAGGGAAGGATGTTTTTGAAAAGGTTAAAAACAACAATACTACTCTGGAAGAAAATCTATGTTCAACGATTGACAACAAAATGAAAAAAAATCACTGATAAAACTAACAACAACAGTATCATACTCGGGAAGCTGACTAAGATAATAAAATCAGGAATGCAATCTTCTGTTGATAATTTGAAAGTGCTTCATGCCCTACTAGAAGGGAACTATAATGAAAGAGCTAACTAGGAGGAAGATGGAAATCATGATACTCCCACTTCAGGCCCAAGGACTAGAACTAGATCAACTACCAAAAAGATGACTGAGGTCCAAAGCAAAGACATTACCAATATGAGGGTCTCAATTCAAAATATGGAATCTCAGATGGGAGAGACTAAAATAATGGAAAACTAGATGGATGCTGCTGAGAAGTGATTAAGCTTTCCTAGTCAATCATTTTTTCTGGGAGTTTCTTCGTTCTTGTTTTGCTCAAAGTTTATCGTAGTAGCTTTTTGTTGCTTTTTGCTTTATCTTTCTCTTAACTATGTAATTAGGGGTTGAGCTATTTTTCTGTTCTCTATCTACCTATTGGGATAAAATGTTTCTTTGTTGGTCCTAGTTGCATCTCTTTTCTTTCTTTGTCAAAGGGTTTTAGGGCCCCTTCAAAACCTATTGTTATGTTAATAAAAAATAGAGGAATCACTTTCAATATGGAGACATGAAATAGATAATTTTCTAGCTAATACTAATCCTTCAAGAAGAGAAACTATTTCTGTCATATTATTAGTATTGAAAGGAATAGGGGAAGCCTTCAATGCTAATACTTGCACCAAGTGGTCTCTTAAGTAGGCTCCAATACCTGCATCACCAGGGTTACCTTGAGAGGAACTGTCAAAATTTAATTTAATGAAAGGGGGAAGAGGAGGCTTCCATTTAATTAAAGATCTATCAATGAGAGTTTTCCTAATAGGAGGAAAGATAGGAGAAGAAGGGAGGGACAAAATTTTCCAGGATTGTAAAATTTTGCTATCCCAAGAAGAAAAAATGATATTAGGATTGAAATGGGAGGTGACAACATTATTGACCTATTCAGAGATATGCCTTTCAAAGGTGGAAAGGGCTAAGGAGAGATCAAAAGCTGATTTACAAAAGATCCTTTTATTACACTCCCACCAAATTGACAAGATCATAGTGGATGGAATAATTATCCATAAGCATGCAAACAAGGAATCCGAGAATAGAATTGGCCAAGATTGGAAGAGGTCCCATAAAGAAGTAGGTAATGGAAAAGATACAAACAATTTATACTTGAAAAAAGAAAAACATTCATAAGAAAAGATACAGTGAACAAAAATATGATCCATAGATTCCACACATTCACCACACAAGGCACAGTTGAAAGGGAGAGCAATTTTCAATCTAAACAGACTGTCACTAGTTAGTACTCTATATTGAAGTGCAAGCCAAGAGAAAATGAATTCTTTAGGGAGAAAAACTTTATCCCAGTAGAAAAGGAATGCTTAATGAGAACTATTTTGATTATGCATGTGTTTAAGGGATACATATCCCTCCTTAACTGAATACATTCCATGCTTAGAAGGACGCCACAATAATCTATTAGAATATTTAGATAAAAAACTAGTCTAATAGAAAGGATAGAGTTGAAACTCCTAATATGATCTTGGGATAAAGGAAGGGATGAAGGATCTTTCCAAGTTACCTTATGAGAAAGAAGATCCACATAATCCACCAACTTGTCACCCTAATATCGAATAAAGACATTTATTACATCTGCCAGAGAGTTTATAGAAGATAGGGGGAAACCATTCCAAGAATCTTCCCAAAATGTTACATGTTCCCCACAATGAACTTTCCAAGACAGAAAATTAACTACAACCCCCCTCGACAAAATCATGAAATTCCATGTAGGATAACCTAAGGGAGGATTGGAGATGGAAAATATCCTACTCATATTAGGGGAATCTAAATAATTGCCTTGCATAATATTACACCAGAGGGAATGGGGTTTATAGTACATGCTCCAAACCAACTTACCTCCAAACGCTTTATTTCTAACTGTTAGGTTATGTAGCCCAACACCCCCTTCTAATTTATCCACAAAGAGTGTCTGTAAAGAGACAAGAGGAATAATTTTCTCATTAGTCATATTATCTATCTAGAGGAATGCTAGAATAATCTTCTCTATGAGGGCAATAACTGACTTGGGAGATTGGAAGACTGAAATGTAATAGTTAGGGATGGTTGAGAGAATTGTTTTAATTAACATGATCCTACTAGAAAGTGACAACCAACAAGATTTCCAAGAAGTGATTATGTTTTTTAACATCTTAATGATAGAGTGCCAATATGAAGGTTTGAATTGGCCTAAGAAAAATGGAACCCCAATGTAAGTAGAAGGGAGTGTATCCAAAGAACAACCATGGATGTTCACAGTTCTCTATTGGATTGGACCTGGTGTAAAAACATGTATAGTTTTGACTTAAGGTGATTAATGACTTGTCTATATCTAGTAGAGTAAAGATTGAGAACATTTTTAATACACTTTGCCTCCTGAATGATAGCACTACCAAATAGAAAAGTATCATCAGAAAAGAAGTTATAAGATACAACCATGTCTATCCTAGGAATATTAACACTTTTTCAATCTTATAGAAGGATGTGCTTTTGGATAGTATGACTCAAGGTTTCCGCTAAGGTAATAAATAATAAAGGAAAACTAGGGTCCCCTTGGCGAACCCCCTGAGTGGCTCAAAAAAATCTTGAAGAGACATAATTAATTATAACTGAAAAGGAAGCCCCAGATAGACAATTCTTATTCCATTTACACCAACAATTAGAGAGTCCAAATTTCCTGAGGATTTTAAAAACTAAGGACCAATGAACCTTATCATAAGATTTCATCATGTCTAATTTTTCCACAAAAGATGAGATTTTATGTAATTCAATAGAGTGGATAGCTTCTAGAGCAACTAAAGCACCATCAGAGGTTTCCCTACCTGGGACAAAGCCACCCCATTAAGGGGAAATAATCTTAGGAATCAAAGGTTTGAGCCCCAAATAAATCGCTTTGGTAATAATCTTATAGATTACATTACAAAGAGAAATAGGCCAAAAATCTGTAAATGTCTGAGGCATTTTATATTTAGGAATTAAAATGAGGTTAGCAGTGTTAAATTTTTTCAGAGCAAAGCCTTTCTTTCGAGATTCTTCTATTACAAGGAGAAGATCAAAATTGATGACATCCCAACATTTTTGATAGAAAATAATAGTAAAACCATCAGGTCTAGGAGATTTATCCGACACCATAGAAAAGACTATAGAATGGAGCTTCTCAACAATAAAAGGCCTCATTAGAGAATCATTATCAGAGTTAGAGATAAGGGGGAATAGTGATGCAGAGGGTATCGATGGTAGTCTATTATATCTGCATATCTTCTTTTATCTGCAAATACTCACTTCAATGAACATCGTACCCTACGGCTTCCATGGGCTGAGCTCCCTTCTATCATCTCGCGAGACTTATCAAAATAATACCATGCATGTCGAGAGAGTTTTCCACCTTTCCTTCCACTGCAAAGACCAAGAAACATACACTAATCTTTGACTATTGTTGGGGCCTTCAACCTCCTCCGGCTCATTCCAAACACAACCCTCTGCGAACCATACTATTAGGTCCCATTTGCAATGACTGTTAATGCCTGGTGTCTGTATAGCATAGAAAAACTGTTGCTATCATGATTTGATGCCAACATAGACCCGTGTAATCATTCTTTCAAACTTTTTACAAACTTAATGTGCTCATTTAAGAATATAAGGTAATCGACAGTGAATCGACTTATTACAAAATGGTATTCTTAATGGCTTCCTAGTATGAGAGATGAAATACCCTCCAATATTCCCAAATTGGGATTGTTATGGAATGAAAAACATAAACAACATAATCATTTAAGTATATGTTACCAATAACGTAAAACCTGATACAATGAATAAAATTTTGTAAGGAATTAGTTCACAGTTCTTATGAGAAACACATCGATTCACCAAACTATTATTCTCTCACATAAAGGAATCGAAACCAAGAACCATAAAGACATGTAGTAACCATTCAAAAGGAAAATTATGAAGCGGTCTGTAGGGAATGTTAAGAGAAAAGAATTCAACCAAATTTGATAACCCAAATGATCAACTCCATACTAAGATGCTTCCATTCAAATAAAAAATGAATAAAAATATCGGTGGCTACATAATATGACTGTCTCTTCTGGCTAGAGGCCAGCGAGCCTGATTCTCTTCACCAAAGACTACTCTCTCTTCTGTAACCTTCTTCCTATCGACTCTCTTTCTTTTGAAATTATATCTCTAGCTATAAGAAGAGATTCTTGGACTGTTACAAATGACCTTTTGTATTCTTCATGGGCCGGTTAAAAATGACCACATGGAACATCATTACTAACTTTACCCTTCCTAAACCGGCACTTTAACTTTCTAACTCCAACTAACTCAAGTGACCAATAGGTAGGATTGATGGCATATAAATTAAACTAGTAAAGTATCATGGAGTTGACAAAAAATTTGTCAACTTCACGAATATACAAACCTTTTATTTATTATAACTATGACACTTAGACTACTAAGATTTATCCTTACCCAAATACATCAATATGACTCAAAATGACTTACTAGGCTGTATTACAATGTAAAATAACCATATGAGTCCATGTATATTTTAGGATCGTCAAATTGTTTCCAATCTTGTGATGCACCTGAATCATACTCCCGGGGACACAAAAATTCAAGTCCCATTGAATTTCCATGATCTTCTTCCTAGTTTTCCAATTGCATGAATGCAATGTTGTTATCATAAGAATGACCGAGTTGATGCCACTCCACACAATGTGTTGGTTCCACTCTTCATAGTGAATTTCCTTCTCCATATTTTTAGTGGTACCTTCTTTGAATCCTGTAAAAAATATATTGGTATAATCATCATATCACCTATATAAAGATACCTATCAGTTTGATCCAGAATCTGGCATTCTTCTTGTTTGTATATATCTAGGGTATCATGGTGATCAATAAATACTCTATCCTGTATGTCAATAGTCTTCTCCTTTCCATGCAATCCCTGTACAATGTGCTTTCCCTCTTGATCATATTTTTCAACAACCCCATCATCCGATAAAATTCTATTTTGTTCAACCACACCTCTCACCAACTCTCCTTCATCTGCATGAACCTTTTCCTGATAAGGTTCAACAGCAACATTTTGTTGTTCACTCTCTACACAAACATTCATATGTTGTCCTTTCCCTCTTAATGGAATGTTTACCTCTTCTTTGTCTATTTTGTCATCATATGCCTTTGTACCTTGGATCACTCCTTCCTCCTTAGCCTCATCTTTTTTTTCTTCATGCTTTGGAAACACAATTCTATCAATGAGAGCCATACTTCTTGTCTCCTTCCAAGATGTATCATCTTCTTCCATCAATGGGATTAAAAAAAAACTCACTCCATCCTTAATGATAGTGTAAGTGTTCTTCCGAGCATCACACATAGTGTTATTATCATATTTCCATGCCCTACCTAAGATCAAATGAAAATTTCGTAGTGGAATTATATCACATTCAACTATATCATAGTAATCCCCAATTTTGAAATGAACATAAGTCTTCTCTAAGAAATCAAACCATTGGTCTTTACCTAAACCAAAATCTCGGTAAGGTTCTTCATGTGTTATCCTTTGTAGAATAAACTTCTCAACCATCTCAATAGAAACAATATTATCAATTGAACCACTATCCATAATGACTTTGCATACCTTGTCATTGCACTTACACTTTTTTCTAAAAATGGAATGACACTGACTGTTCCTTTTCCTTTCTTCTTCTTTCTCTATGGTGACGAAAACTGCAACTCAATCTTCCAACATACATGAGCCCAAAAATATCTTGCTGAGCTCTGATACCACTTGATGTAGAGGGCATCGATGGTAGTCTATTAAATCTGCATATATTCTTTTATCTGCAAATAATCACTTCACTAAAAATCATACCCTATGGCTTCCATGGACCAAGCTCCCTTCTATCATCTTGTGAGACTTATCAAAACAATACCATGCATGTTGAGAGAGTTGGCCACCTTTCCTTCCACTATGAAGACTAAGCGATATACACCAATCTTTGACTATCCTTGGGGCCATCAACCTCCTCCAAATAATTCCAAACTCAACACTTTGTGAACCATGCTCTTAGTTCTCCTTCAAAATGTGTGTTAATGCATGGTGTCCACTTGGAATAGACAAAGTTTCTCTATCATGATTCGATTCCAACATAGACCTGTGTAACGGTTCTCTCAAACCCGTTACAAAATTAATGTGCTCATTCAAGAATATAATGTAATCAATAGTGAATTGAATTATTAAAAATTGGTATTCATAATGGCTTCATAGTATGAGAGTTTAAATGCCCTCCAATGCTCCCAAATTGGGACTGTTATGGACCGAAACACATAAACAACATAATCACTTAAGTATCGGTTACTAATATGTAAAACCCAATACAATCAATAGAATTCCATAAGGAATTAGTTCACAATTCTTATGAGAAACACAACTATTCACAAAACTATTATACTCTCACATAAAATAATTGAAACCGAGAACCATAGAGACATGTAGTAACTATTAAAAAGGAAAATTATGAAGCGGTCTGCAGGGAATGTTAAGAGAAAAGACTTCAACCAAATTTGATAACCCAAATGATCGACTCCATACTAAGACACTTCCATTCAAATAAAAATGAATGAAAATATCGATGGCTACATAATATGACTAGCTCTTCTGGCTGGAGGCCAGTGAGCCTGATTCTCTTCACCAAAGACTACTCTCTCTTCGGTAACTTTCTTCCTATCGACTCTCTTTCTTTTTCAATTATATCTCTGTCTATAAGAAGAGATTCTTGGAACATTACAAATGAATCTTTGTATTCTTCATGGGCCAGTTAAAAATGACCACATGGCACATCATTACTAACTTTACCCTTCCTAAACCGACACTGTAACTTTCTAACTCCAGCTAACTCGAATGACCGATAGGTAGGATTGATGGCATATAAATTAAACTAGTAAAGTATCGTGGAGTTGACAATGAAGTTGTCAACTTCATGAATATTAAAACCTTTTATTTATTATAACTATGACACTTAGACTACTAAGACTTATCCTTACCCAAATACATCGATATGGCTCAAAATGACTTACTAGGCCGTATTACAATGTAAAATAACCATATGAGTCCATGTATATTTCAAGATCTTCAAAATGTTTCCAATCTTGTGATGCACCTGCATCAAATAGCTTGCAGAAGTACATCCATAGAGGGTGACTCTTCTAATGGAAGATCTGAAGGGGCAAGAAGGTTTGTGAAAAAAGAGATCCCTTTTGTAGAAATTTTCTATTGTGAAGACAGAGTAGAACCAGTTACAACATCTTTAATAGAAAAAATGGAAGAGGAAGATTTCTTAATTTTCTCAGAGGTATGAAATAATTTTTGATCTTGTCTCCCTCTTTTAACTAAAGTTCACAAAATTTTTGTCTTCAATACATTTATGCTCTAGTAAAGAGGGTTTCCCAATAAGCCTGGATATTTTTCTGTTTATCAATAGAAGCTGAATCCAACCCAAATTTAGAAATGTGTTCTGAAAGTTCACTAAGCTCACCTTCTACCCTATTTCTCTCCTCAAAGACATTATTAAAAAATTATTTATTCCAGATCATAATCTTTCTTCTGAAAAGATTCAAATTTTTATGGAATTGAAACATTTAGTTCCCTTTATTAAAAGGTGAAGACACCCACCATTGACCAAGGAGAGAAGAAAAATGGGGGTGCATGAACCTCATACTCTCAAATTTAAAGGAAGATTTAGGTTTGGGGATATCAATTGACTCTAGGAGGCAAAGAGTAGGGAAATGATATGATATTGGAGACAAGAGAATTTGAGAAGTCAAGGTAAATTTAAATAGTTTAAAGTCATAGGAGGTAAGAAATTGATCTAATCTAACAAAAATCAGGGTAGTTGATCTATAGTTTGTCCAAGTAAAGGATCCATTACACAGGAGAGTATCAAAGAGATCATTATTTTGTATTAATAAATTGAATTCCTCAAGAACCCAAGGAGTAGTAGGGTTTCCACCACTTTTTTCAACAACAAACGTAATGGCATTGAAGTCACCACCCAAAATAATTGGAAGACCCTTAAATTAATTGATACGGTTAGTTAAAGAATCCCAAAGATTAAGTTTTTCCTAAGGGGAAGAGGGATTTGAAACTAGAAGCTAGCCTTTAAAAAATTTAGAATTCCATAAGGCAATCTGATGCAGAGGGTTTGACAACTAGTGCTCTTCTTCACTTCAAGGTGTTTGAATTGTCTAATATAACCATCCCATGGTTGTTCTTTGTTGGATCTTCTTCCAAATAGGATCTCTAAGGCCCCCTCTACCAACTTATCCTCCAAGGTATATTTGGTTTCAAGAAGACTCCAAAGTTACCAAGCTTAACTAGTCCAACTAGTTCCCAAAAATCCTAGTTTCTTCCACTAATCCTCCACCTAGTATGTCAACTCTCTACCTAGGATCTTACCATACATTCTCCAAGTCTCTTAACATCCTTCTTGACCCATCCTAGGTCATTTTACACTCATCCCAATACTCCAATACCTTTTACCAATCCAATTGGTCACTAATTCACTAGGAGGCCTAATTGCCTAATTCCTAGTAGGTCTGTTTTCACCGATTTTGGCCTAATGCTTCTGAAATCCCAAAATTAATCCACAAAAAAACTTGGAAATATTCAAGAAATCAGTCAACCCTGTCAAAATCCAAAGCCTTGACCTCTGATGGAACCCAAAACCCTATTTTCTTCCAGGCCCTATATTATAGCCTATTAATTAGGCCTCTGGACCAGTGAGCATGAACAATTGCCAATCTTGTCTCCAATCTCTGATTCACCTCTAACCACCATTTAATCCTTTTAGGAGACTATATATTGCATCTAAAAATTCCACTAAGTCTTTCCCAAAAGGTCTTGGGTGCTCGCACAAAGTCTTTCTTCTCCCGTCCTAGCTCACCTAGTTTCACTAGTCAGCCACAGGGCTTCACTTTTGGCCTAGGAAATCAAATGAAACAACCAAAAATCAAACTAAAAACTTATCTAAAGACCCTAACCCTAATTTCCCCATGGTTTCAAACAAATCCACCAGAGGAATTTTAGGTTAGAGCCATTTCTAACTAGGTAGCACCATTTTTGTCTCTGTCAGACCAGTGACTTTAAAAAATGTGTAACTTAACTTATACTGAACTTCAAAATAGACTACCTAATGCATAATAAATCTGAAAGGAAAAAATACACTATCATGGATCCCGATCACCTTTGAAAATCTGTACATAGCTGTACAGAAGAAAGACACAGTGCAGATTACACAAAAGAGAATACAAACATCCGTACAAAGGGGTCAAAATTAAGTGTTTCACTCCAAAATCTCATTAACCTCTTCAAAGCATAGAAAATGTGCTCATATACTGAGCATGGGGTAGTTACATCAGTTTTAACTAAATTTTTTCAAATCTTGTAAAAGTTGCTCGAGCAACTTTCAAAGTTGCTAGCAACATTTTGTCATTTTGAGAAATTTGACCTTGGTAGTCAAGCCGATGATGGATGTTGAACTCTAAGACCCCGAATAGGATTTTTAGGGTCTTAAAACATACCTCTAACTCATATTACCCCAAAATAGCAACATTTCACAATTTGAAGCCAAAATGTCCTAAAACACTCAATGGGCACTAAGGCCCTACATATATGAAGTAAACTAACATTGTATCCAATCCATTGGATATTATTATAACACACACCTAAACACTTAAACACCTACAAAAACCTAAAGCAACACCAAAAAAATATATAGGGAGGTTCCCTACACTATACTCCCCTGGACAAAAAACTCAAGTCCCTTGAGTTAGGAGGTCTTCAATGGTGACCCCATGTTTCAGAATATCCAACTCTGTCATCCAAGTGGCCTCAGCTTTAGGTAGTCCCTACCACTTGATGAGGTGCTCCTTGTAGTTACCCTTCCTTGTCTTCTTTATCACCTTAGAGTCCAAGACACTTTCCAATTGTAATGGATTTGGGGTAGGCAAATCTTTCACACAATCATCTTCCTCCAAATCTACAAGTGCAGACTAACCTGTGTCTAGAGGTGACCCCCTGTAGGGATATAAGTCACAAACATTGAAAATAGGTGAAATCCCAAAATTAGGAGGCAATTCCACTTCATAGGCATTCTTGTCATATTTATGCAAAATATTCAGTGGTCCAATCTTCTTCATGAGTAGCTTAGTTGGTTGGCCTTTGGGCAGCCTCTCCTTTTTGAGGTAGGCAAGTACTAGATCCCCAACCTTGAATTGCAAGTCCCTCCTACTCTTATCAGCTTTGGTTTTGTACTTCTCCACTTGTTTTTGTAAATTCTTATTGACTTGATCATGTAGCTCCTTCATCTTCTTTGCAAATGACTCTCCTTGTGCACTCCTCTTATCCCTCAAATTGAGATCCCTCAGATCCAAAATCCCTCTAGGATTGACCCCATAACTATCTCAAAGGGGATCTTACCTATACTCCTATTAATGGAGTCATTGTATGCAAATTTTGCCTGCCCTATAATATGATCCCATGATTGTCCATGTTGTTTGGTCAAACACCTCAACAAATTCCCAAGTGACCTATTCACTACTTCTATTTTCCCATCTGATTGTGGATGATAGGCTGAGGAGAAAGACAAATTATTTCCACGCATATTCCAAAGAGTTCTCCAGAAGTGACCCACAAACTTTGTATCCTTGTCACTGACAATATTCAAAGGCAAACCATGGATTCTTACAATATCCCTAAAGAATAGCCTTGCAATTTGAGAGGCATCATTGGTCTTCTTGCATTGAATGAAGTGTGTCATCTTGCTAAAATGGTCCACCACCACAAACACACTGTCATGTCCCCTATGTGTCTTTGGTAACCCCAAAATAAAATTGATACTAAGGCACTCCCAAGGCCTTTGGGGTATAGATAATTGTTGATACAACCCACTATTTCTTCTTTTTCCTTTTTCCCTTTGAAAAATTTGACATTGTTCTACAAATATTCTCACATATGACTACATCTTAGGCCAATAGTAATGCCTATGTACCTGATCTAATGTTTTATCCACTCCAAAGTGGCCTCCCAAACTCCCTTGGTGTTTCTCCTTGACAATATTTTCCCTCATTGAACACTGAGGTATACACATAAGATGACCTTTGAACAATAGGCCTTCCTACAACACAAACTCACTAAAATCCACCTTTAACCCCCGCTGAAACTTCACACAAGCTTCATAGGCTTCTTTGAAATATTTATCTTCCTTGTAGAGGTCTTTCAAATCATCCAATCCCACACTTTGTAGTTGTATCTCTTGGATTGTGAGTACTCTCCTACTAAGAGAATCTGCAACCTTGTTTCTATCCCCCTTCTTATGCTTAATGACAAATGTATAAGCCTACAATGAATCTACCCACTTCATGTGCCTCTGATTTAGTTTTTCTTGTCCATTTAGGAGACTTAGTGCATGGTTATCAGTATAGACCACAAAATCCCTAGGTAGTGGGTAGTGCCTCTAATTCTTGAGGGCTTGAACCATAGCATATAACTCCACATCATAGGTGGATTACTTCTGTTTAGACTCATTCAACTTTTAAGAGAAGAAAGCCACAAGGTGTCCTTCTTGGCTTAACATTGCTCCAATAGCCAACTTGCTAGCATCACACTCTACCACAAAGAGTTGATTGAAATTAGGGAACCTAAGAGTAGGTAGTTCTACAATTCTCTTCTTTAACATTTCAAACCCTTGGTTTGCTGTTACTGTCCATTCAAACTTACACTTGATTCCACCTTTTATGGTGTTAAGTATAGGGGCACATACATGACTTAAATTTCTTACAATTTTCCTACAGTAGGAGCCAACCCATGGAAAATCCTAACATCCCCTATGGACCTAGGTGTAGGCCATTCCAAAATGGACTTCAATTTATCAGGGTCCATCTTCATACATCCATTAGCAACCGTAAATTCAAGGTAAACTAGTTCAGTTTTGAGAAACTCACAATTTTCTTGATTTATCATCAACTTCTCTTGATGTATCTTCCTTAAGACCATCTCCAAATGCTTCATGTGCTCCTCCATGGACCTGCTAAAGATAAAAATATCATCAAGGTAAACTATTACAAACTTACCAATGAACTCTTCTAGCACTTCATTCATGAGCCTCATGAATGTGCTAGGTGCATTACTTAGGAAAAATGAAATTACTAGCCACTCATACTGACCCTCACTGGTCTTAAAATTTGTCTTCCACTCATCTCCTATACTCACTCTTATTTGATGATACCCTAACTTCAAGTCCACCTTAGAAAAGTAACAAGAACCTCCAAGATTGTCCGTCAAGTCATCTATCTAGGGCATTGCGAACCTATATCTGATTGTGATCTTGTTTATAGCCCTGGAGTCTATACACATCCTCCATTTTCCATCCTTCTTAGGTGCAATTACTATTGGTACAACACATGGGCTCAAACACTTCCGTATTAACCCCTTATCCAACAAATCTTGGATCTATTTTGCTATCTCTGCACTTTGGCTTGGTGTCATCTTATATGCTTCTTTGTTTGGCAAATTTTCTCTAGGAATGAGGTCAATTTGATGAATCACATCCCTCATAGGTGGTAAGGCACTTGGAAAATCATTAGATCTACTATGTCATGGTACTTTTCCAACAAATCTTGTATCTCTGGCGGCAAACAAACTTTCTCCTTAGTTTCCTCCTTTGGTTTGATCACTACTGCACAATAGAATTATTTCTCCTTCTTCATGTTATTTAGAAACTCTTTCCCACTCAATAACATCACACTTGTCCCCACATGCTTCTCTTCATTGGGTTCTTGCAATGGATCCATTTGGAATTTCTTTCCTAGCTTGGTGATGACATAATTGTTCTTCTCTCCATCATGTATTTCTTTGACATCATACCACCATGGATGTCCTAGGAGTAGATGGCATGCATCCATAGGAAGTATGTCACATAGGACCTTGTCCTTATATACCTTAATCTCAAACTCAACCATAGTTTGCTCATCTACCACTATTTGTTGACCATTGTTCAACCAGAAAACCTTATAAGGTGTGACATGAGGTATCCTTCTCAATTTCAATTTCTCCACCATCTCAGTTGACACTATATTCTCAGTTGATCCAGAGTCCACTATAACCTTGCAAATCTTCCCATGATACCTACAAGTTGTCTTGAATAAGTTCTTTCTTTTGGGTGGCTCTATGGTGCTAGGCACTTTCAATAGGGTTCTTCTTAGCATCAAGTTCTCCCCATCCAATACTAGCCTTGCCTTGGATATGGGTGAAGTAACACTTTGGGTATCCTCCTCTTGGACTAACTGATTCCTTTTATCCCCCATTGAGGATGAGGAAGCCTTCTTTGGACACCTTCCCATTGTGTGATCCACTTGGTTGCAATTATAACACCTACCAGTGAAAATTGAATTAGATCTCCCTTGGGGTTGGAACCTACCCCTTGGTGGTCCTCTACCTCTGTATCTTCCCCTTTGGAAAGATCATCTATACTGGTTTCCTCCAATACTATCCATGAACTAAATGTCTTCTTATCTATTAGGGCTCTGTCCTCTACCAAACTTACCCCTGCCTCTCTAAAAACCTCTATTATTTCTGCCACCTCTTCATCTTTGATGGAAGTCATTCCTTCTTCTAGCCTTATCCTCTACTCTCAAAGCCAACTAGAAACACTTGTGCATACTGTTAGGAGCCATCATGCTAATCTCATCTTGTATCCCTTACCTTAGCCCATTTATATACCTTGCCACCTTCTCCATTTCATCTTCTTGTCTCCTAGCCCTTAGGCCTAGTTTATGGAACTCCTCTGTGTATTCACTCACTGTCATCTCCTTCTGTCTTAAGTTCTGCAACTTTTGGTACATTTTAATTTCATAATCAGTAGGAAAGAATTGTGCCCTCAATCTAATTTTCATCCTCTCCCAAGAAACAATCTTTTTCTTTCCACTATTCACTCTTTCATCTTGCATCATGTTCCACTACACCAATGCAAATCCCTTGATTCTAGCCTTAGCATAGCTGACCCTCTTCTCCTCTGAGATTTCTTTGTAATCAAATTGGTTGTCAATGGCTTCAAGCCAATCTGAAAAATCTTCTCCATTCAGGCTACCACAGTAATATGGTATGTGTTCCATGCTATCCTTGTTTAAATATTTGAAGGCATCTAAGAATACCTTTTGTTCTTTGTCTATCTCAGGTTCTTTCCCTTTGTTTTATTACTCTTCTGTCTAACTTTCATCTCCATCACTTTCATCTCCCCATTCAATGATCTTCTTTTTTCTCTTTGTCTTAGACATATTAGCCTTCTCCAAGAGGCCTTGAACCAAATATACTATGGCATCCCTACTCATTTCCTTAGGAGGCATGTTGTCAACCTCTTGACTGTCCTCCCCTTCAAACATACACAATCTTCAAGCTATTTTGGCTCTAATACCACCCTGCTGCAGAGGGTTTGACAACTAGTTCTCTTCTTCACTTAAAGGTGTTTGATTTGTCTAATCCAACCATCCCATGGTTTTTATTTTTTGGATCTTCTTCCAAATAGGATCTCCAAGACCCCCTCTACCAACTTATCCTCCAAGGTATAGTTGGTTTCAAGAATACTCCAAACTTACCAAGCTTAACTAGTCCAACTAGTTCCCAAAAAGCCTAGTTTCTTCCACTAATCCTCCACCTAGTATGTCAAATCTCTGCCTAGGATCTTCCCATACATTCTCCAAGACTCTTAACATCCTTCTTGACCCATCCTAGGTTATTCTACACTCATCCCAATACTCCAATACCTTTTACCAATCCAATTGGTCACTAATTCACTAGGATGCCTAATTGCCTAATTCCTAGTAGGTTTGTTTTCACCGATTTTGGCCTAATGCTTCCAAAATAACCAAATGACTCCACAAACAAACTTGGAAATATTCAAGACATCATTCAACCCTGTCAAAATCCAAAACCTTGACCTCTGATGGCACCCAAAACCCTATTTTCTTGCAAGCCCTAGATTATAGCCTATTAATTAGGCCTTTGAACCAGTGAGCATGAACAATTTCCAATCTTGTCTCAAGTCTATGATTCACCTCCAACCACCATTTAATCCTTTTAGGAGACTATCTAGTGCATCTATAAATGATACTAAGTCTTTCCCAAAAGGTCTTGGGTGCTCGCACAAAGTCTTTCTTCTCCCTGTCCTGGGTCACCTAGTTTCACCAGTCAGCCATAGGGCTTCACTTTTGTCCTAGGAAATCAAATGAAACAACCAAAAGGAAAACTAAAAACCTATCTACAGATCCTAACCCTAATTTCCCAATGGTTTCAAACAAATCCACCAGAGGAATTTTAGGTTAGAGCCATTTCTAACTAGGTAGCATTATTTTTGTCTCTGTCAAACCAGTGAGCTTCAAAAATGTGTAACTTAACTTCTAATGAACTTAAAAAAAAACTACCTAATGCATAAGAAAGATGGAAGGAAACACTACACTATCATGGAGCCCAATCACCTCTGACAATTCATACACAGCCGTACAGAAGCAAAGACATAGTGTAGATTACACAAAAGAGAATACATACATCTGTACAAAGGGGTTAGAATTAAGAGTTTCACTCCAAAATTAACCTCTTCAAAGAATTGAAACCATTCTCATATATTGAGCATGGGGTTGTTACATCAGTTTTAACTAAATTTTATCAAATCTTGCAAAATTTGCTCGAGCAACTTTCAAAGTTACTAGCAACATTTTGTCATTTTGAGCAATTTGACCTTGGTAGTGAACTCGATGATGGATGTTGACCTCTAAGACCCCAAATAGGATGTGTAGGGTCTTAAAACATACCTCTAACTCATATTACCCCAAAATAGTGACATTTCACAATTTGAAGCCAAAATTTCCTAAAACACTCAATGGGCACTAAGGCCCTACATACATGAAGTAAATTAGCTTTGTATCCAATCCCTTGGATATTATTCTAACACACACCTAAACTCCTACAAAAACCCAAAAAAAACACCAAAAAAAGATATAGGGAGGTGCCCGAGACCACAATTAGACCCCCAAAGGAACCAGAAGAGGGGACAACAGAGAAATCCCAGTGAGACCACTTAGCAAAAATCTTATCAAAGGAAGCTTGAGACAACTTAGATTCTTGAATAAGGAAAATATCTGCATGAGAGGAATAAACAAATTTTTTGACCCTACTCCTTCTGTTAGTGGCATTCAAGCCCCTAAAATTCCATGAAAAGATCTTCATAAGGAATGGGTGAGAGAATCATGCTCCTCCTTGTTCTAATAATAGGGGAGAACTTATCAAGAATTATGGACTGAAGACCAGCTTCTATTTCATCATTCATTTTGGCTGAAAGAGTCTTTCTACCTCTCTTCTTAGGCGTTTTAATATAAGGATCTTTCTTCAAAGGAGAGAGAGTTGGGGGTTTGAGAAATTGATAATTTTTGAGAGAAATAAAAACCCTTCACCGAATGGGCCGAGGATAAGTCCTCAGAAGTCATATCCAACATGGGAGGAGAAGGATGAGATTCTACCACAACCTCAGTAGCAACTTCGTCATAAATTTGTGAAGTAACAAAGATTAAAATATTATTACACATTAGTTTAAGTACATGCTTAGAAGGAAGAGAGTGATATTGGGATTAGGGGATCAGAATGAAGGGTTGAATTTTAAAGATAAGAGTCTGAATAATGTGATCATCAAATTTTGAGGATGCAGGTAGATGGGGAAAAAGTAAAGGTCGATCAACCCAAAGAGGAGAAGGATCAGGAAAGGACATTACGGGATGACTAGAGGAAATAAGAAAGGAAATAATTGGAGAAGGGAGAATGTTAGTGACAAAGTTCACGTGAGGATTAAAATTAATGGAAGAGGACCCAAAAGATATTATGGGAGGGCCAGAAGAAAACAACAAAGAAATCAATGAATAAGGAAAAATAATAGTGCCAGAAACCAACCGAGGATTGGGAACATAAGGAGGAGCAAGCTCAGTCTACGAAAACATAGACAGAGAAAATTTCATAGCCTGATAGGGTCTAATAATTGATATGAGAGAGTAGGAGGTAAACTTTTTGAAAACTTAGGATGGAACAACAGAACCAAAGTCAACAACAGATAAAGTTAGATTGAAACAAGACAACTGAAGTGAGCACAGAGAAGAGGAGGATCTGGGCTGAAAGAAAGAGAAACTACGTAAGTCAGAAGCTAAGTTCAAACATATCTTACTAGACACCTCAGATGAACCTTTATAATGAGAAAAAAGTGACCTAATGAAGAACCCAGTGCATCAATAAGGAAGGCGACCTGGGTAATAATTAGCTGAGTCCAAGTCCCATATTTAGAGAAAATTGAAATTTTAGAAGGAATTAGCTTATAATGATTGAGGAGAAGACAAACCATAACAGGAAGATGAGGATGATTTAAGGCAGAGAGATAAAGTTTTACAAAATACCCAATTTTTTAGCAAAAATCTCCACCAGAAGGGGATCTCTATTTTCAAGAGGAAGATTAGGGAAAGAAACCTAGTAGGGCATAAAAAAGGGAGGGGTAGAAGTGATATAAAAATGCGGAACCCAAATAGAAGTAAAGATGCCAATACCCTGACATAACCAACCTTTAAAATTATGCACTTCAGCCCTAGCTTGTGATGAGTCAAAAAATGCTACAAAGAATAGAGACCCTTTATCATATAAAAATAACTCTTTCAGACTCGCCCATGAGCATTTAGCCCAAGAGAGAAGGGACTAAAAAGGAAGAGGAGATTGTAACTTACCAATGAGAAATGAATATTGTAAACAATCCACCTTGGGTTGAATCATATGAAGAGGTAGGGTTACCCGAGGTTTTTTTGGAGGTCACGAGCATTCTTAAGCAAAAGAATGGTGTCCGATAAGATCCATACCATGATCCTGCGAGGGCTTCTCAAGAAGAATAGGAGACCACTTCAGGGCTATATTATTTGGTTTGAAGGGAGTTCAAGGAGAATGAGAGATGGGGATATTGTTAAGAAAAGACAAGAATGTAGGATTAAGGATCGGTGAAGAGTTTGGCCAGGAAACAAGAGATGGAGAAGATAAAGGACGATCGGATATTTTAGGGTTTGGTTGAAGAGGAGGGTTTAGAGAGATAAAATAAAAATATGGAGGGGTACCATCTCAAATATCAAAGGGTGGGAGAGGCATAAAATACCTAATTAGTTTGGGGTGATGCCAAAAGAAGGCTTTGTTATGGAATTGGTGTGTACTAGGCGGCAGACCTAGAATGCCTTGGAAAATTGTTGCCCTAGGTATCTTTACCGACCGGTGTTAAAGGGAGGAAGCCAGATGTTGGAAGCAACATAAATACATTGAGGTAGGATGATTGTTAATAGCACAGTCCCTCCACTTACCATTCTTAAGAACCCATTGAGGAGTATGCCCTATGTTTTTTGATCTAGCCAAATCATCCTCATCAAATGGAATATCAGCCCACTCAATCCTAGCTGCACCTTGATGTAAGGATTCCGCACCAGAGAGTTTTGAGACATTGGTATTAGGGAAGGAGACACCCACATTGTTAGAAGAAACCTGTTTGCATGTCACCACATTTGCCTGCATGTTCAGCTGACCAGTTGCCTGCGTGTTTACTGGAGTTCGCACATTTTATTATTGGTTTGAGGATAGCAATTATGTTAAGGATTCTTTTTATTAAAATTGAAGGATTTAGAAATGATATGTTAGATAAGTGAATGGAGTGATTTAAATTAGTTTATTTATGTAATCTTGATTTATCTATAATGATAATTTTGTATGCTTAATTTGAACACTTTTATAAATGCTTAGACATTTTTCAAACTAATTTCAGTCATAACTATGCATGAGTGTCTTTTACATGTACTCTCTTAGTCAACTGTGACTCTTATTATGATATGTATGTCATTGTGTTCTTTGTGGCTCAATTGTTATTGTATCTGGGAACTACATTGACTATTAGGATGTGAAACTAGAGATTTGGGGGTTTTTCCATTTTCTTTATGGTGTCTTGTGTGCTTCAGTGTATGCAATGTCGATTTTGGTCTCAATCTACTTACCCAACCTATTTTTTTAAATCTTATCTTATGTGATCTTGTGAGAGTACTTTAATTTGTTATGGTTAATTGAGAACCAGTGTATTCTTGTATGGGTAGGAAGTAGTATTGAGATTTATGTTATACCTTCGTGATGTTCTTTTGAGCCTAGGTAGGTTAACTGAGCGTATAGAGGGGAAGTGGGTTGCAAAGGGGGCCAGGGCCCTAAGTGGCTACTAGGGTAACTCATTGGAAAGTAACTTAATAAGTGGAAATATGAAACATTAATGGGGTTTTCAAATGAATTAAAAACATGTCTGAGTCTCTACCCATACCTTGAGTACTATTACAGGCCAAGATGGGAGCTAGAATCCTTGTCTTCACGAAAGGATTACTGAGCCAAATAGAGTCACTTGGGGGCTAGGGTCCAGGGATGACTACTAGGGTAACTCAAGGGTAGACTTATGTGATGAAACTTCCCTATATGCAACTTAGGTTATCCTACATTTTTTGGGTGCCTCTAGTATTGTGTAGATTCCTTGTTGTGTTTCAATGAGCTTCTAGGATCTTCCTATGCATTTCTTTGTGATGTTTTGTATACCTTTGTTGTTTCCTTCTTGTTGTATACCCTTGTGAGTGGGCCTGATATTATCTCCTCAACATGGTGGGAGTGGATCTTTGGTTTCACAAGGTCAGGTGGTAGTGATTCTTTTACCATTGGAGATCCAATATTCTTCTTCATGCTTGGATGATCTTTGTTGCAATTCTACCTTCTAATTCTTTCGGAGACTTGTTCAGTTTCATGAGTTGTATACTTGTACCATATCTATATATTGGTTAACATCCTTTTAGAGGATATATTGTATTTTCATATATTATTTCATACCATGAAACTTGTGTAGTAGATGTCAATTCATTTGTATACCTTTGGTAACAGTTATATATGTGGTCTTATTATAATGGATATTATGGTTTCAGTTGAAGTATCTTTTATGTTAGTTCTTTTTAGTTGTTCTTTGTAGATTGGTTTGCTTAAGTAATTCTACACCAAGGAAATCTCAAGAATTGATATCTTTGTTGAGTTGTATTTATGTGTATTTAATGTACTTCATTATGTGGCTTTCGCATTGTTATCATTATTATTTGTAAACATTTAATTTTTTTTTATATTGTTAACTTAGTTGCATGTTTCAATTGTTCTCCTGGGTTCCCTGGCGGGACATTACACTTGGTATCAGAGCCCACATTTATACACTAGGAGCTCTGGGAAATTTTTATGCCCATTAGTTTTCATTTGGGTTAAAACTTGAAACAAAAATAGACATAAAAATTTGATGTATTTAAAACTATTGCTTTGTGATTATTTGTTTTCTTTTTTTGTTACTTGGTTTTGTTTTTAGTTGTTGTTTGGCTCTCTAGTTGCTTTAGGAATCATGCCTGCCGAGAATAGAGCTACTAGGGGCTGAGCTAGAGGCTGAGATGGTGGCCATGGAAGGGGTAGGAATCATATCCCTTCCATGAGTGTGAGACAAGAGAGTGTTCATCATCATAGTAGAGATGAGAAGAGGGATGAGCATCAGGCTGAGTCTAAAGAGCCAAGCACAAGACATTTGTTGGAGGTGATTCTAAATCATTTGGGTCTTGATCATGATAGAGTGGAGAAGGATGTTTTTAATCACTTTGAGATAAAGGATAGGGTGAGGGAGATATTTAGGATCCCTTCAAGGAGGAATGTTGTAGCTGATCCTGATACTATTGCGATGAGCCATATGAGAGATCTTATGAGAGCATGACCTAATCCATTTGATGGGAAAGGTTTAGGATCAGAGGAATAGACTTGTCTTATTTCCTTAGAGAGATGTTTCACTATGCACCCCTTTAGTAGCAATACTAAGGTTAGGTATGCAATTATGCAACTCTCTTATTTTGTGGCAGTTTGGTGGAAGATTGAGGAGGAGAAGCTGGGACTCTGCATGGAAACTAACACTTAGGAGTTGTTACTTGAAAACTTTTGAGAGCGCTTCTATTAGATCAGTGGAGGCACCAATGAGCATATGAATTCCAAAACCTGCGACAGTTGATTATGTCAGTAGAGGAGTATGAACATCATTTCTTTGAGCTCAAGAAATATGTCAGGTTTGGGCAGGATTCATCTCACATGATTTAGCAGTTCATTAGGGGGCTTAATTAATGGACCATTGAGTGAGTTAAGCTCTTTGATCCTATGAACCTCAAATAAGTGGTCATTAAAGCTAATCTTGTGGAGATGAATCTAGCTAGGGGCCATGGTGGTCAGTTGTGAGTTCAGTCTAGTGGACCTACTTTTGGTTACAAGGGTATTCAATCTCAGGGAAATGGGAATTCTAGGGGTCCTATCTTTTTGAAAGGTAAGAAGTCCTAGTAGCAGAGAGGATTCATTCCTCCTACTCAGAGTGGTGGTTCTCAGGTTTGGAATTTTTGTGATATTCAACGCAGCAAGCACAGCTAGACTGATCAGTTAGCTCAGAGTGTGCATCAGGATGTCACTAAGGGCAGTTTTTAGTAGTCTAGTGCAGCTTAGGATAGAGGAGGTGGTGGTAGAGGAGGTTGTTTTTCCCATGGACAGTTTGGTCATATTTCTGTCAATTATCCCTAATGTGCATCACAATTCTTAGGACAAAGGACAATAGCTTTTGAGCCTACAATTGGGAATGTTGGTAGATCTCACAGAGCATATGCAAGCTTTGATCACCACCTAACTATGTATCATGCTACTATGAGTGGGACTGTGAATAGAGGACCAACAACTAGTTTTCACATTCCTACAGTAGGGAATGATCCCCAATACTTGAATCAGAGAGTAGGAAAGGGTCCTATGGTATCTGCACGTTCATTCTTTTGTGACTTGGTAGGATGTTTTGTGTTGAGAGATTTATATCTCTATCTTGTTGTAGGCTTCCAACAGTAAGCCTAGTTTTAGGGGGGAGGATGTAATACCCACCCCTTAGTTTTCTTTTTTGTTTCAGTTGCTGAACTCTTTTATGCCTTTTTATATTTGCATTGGTTATTTCAGTTGGTTTTGAGGATATTCATGTATTACTTTTCATTATATGATTGATCCATTTATTAGTTGTGTTATATATTCTATTTACATGTGATTTATGATTATTTTAGGATAGCTATGTATATGCTATGATGTTATTTGATTATAGTTTTCTAACAATTCTGACCCTATATTTATATGCACATGGATCATTGGTATGTTTTACATTACTATTTGGTGTGTTTGGTATGGTATGGGACATATTCGTAGTTACTGTCTTCATCAAGATCCACATGATAAAATGATCTCAACCATTGTTTGTTATATTATATTTATATATGTTCATTTTTGTGATGTCAGGTTTGCAGGTACCAGGCTACGTCTTCCCTAAATTGGAAGGAGTGACTGTGCCCTATCACAATATATCAATGGTAAGCGAGGGGAGATAATATTCAAGCCTAAATCCCTACCATAAAACCTTATTTTGTCCTATAAATGGACAAGAATATAACTTACTATCCTATCTAAATCTGTCAAGTGACGTAGATTCGTGAGCCTTTTTGTGTGTGCTTGTGTTTCTGTTTTAGTTATTTTTCTGTTTCAGTTGTTTTTCTGTTTAGATGGTTTTCAGTTAGATTAATGATACTTTTAGCTTGTTTTATTTAATAAGTAATTATGGTAAATATTAATGTTAATAATTGCACCTTTGATAAGGTTAAAATATTAATATATTAAATATATGGCTATTTAATAATTAAATATTAGTTAAATGCCTATATTTAATTAATTGATTTAATTATTAAGTCTTAATTTAATATGAGATTTAATAAATATTAAATCCAATTATTATAATTAATTATGCAAATTGAATTATTAAGTATTACTTTAAGTTGCATGATTAATTAATTAATTTAAATTGAAATATTCTCACGCATTTTAAATTGTGACTTTGTTTTATATTATAAAGTTGAATTGTGCATTGCTTTAAGTGAAATTGAAATTGAAATATTTATTTTAATTTTTAATTAAATAATTAATATTCCATTAGGGTTTATGATGCAATAGAAAGGTTGGTGGACTGATAAGAAAGATAAGAGATACACAAATTTGGACTACCAATAAACTACCCTTCCAAGTGCATACTAACTCCAAGAGACTCAATTCACCCAAGGTTACTCTAGGTGAAAACCAATGATATATTTGGTGTATTTGGATGTTATTAGGGTGTATTAAAGTGGTTTTAAAGTTCCAGACCCAACCCAACACTCCTAGCCCTTGGTTTTACTCCAAACTGCCAATAGGCCTAATAGCCTCCCTTGTAGCCCTGCAGCGAGAGTAATTTGTAGTTAACTTTGAAATTTTTCAAAGGAATGTCAAAATAAATTTCATATTATGATACCCTTTATCCTCTTACACAACATAATAAAAGGTTTATATGGACTCCTTTGGAACATATATGACTGTCCTCACACTATGGCCTTAAAAATGCATAAAAAGACCCCAATTTACAAAGCAACTATA
>MU227381.1:2264428-2275081 GCA_018584345.1 Thuja plicata | reverse complement strand
TGATTTGCTTATTCTCATAGAAGACTTAAATGCAGACTCTAAGTTTGGTAAGACACTATTATCAAAGTTATTCATCTCAAATGAAATCAATCTACCAATTAAACTATCAAGAGTAACTGTATTGTTTTCTAATGCTCTCATTTCTTGAATGGCAGAAACTATAATAGCATATACAGGTAGTAAGGTTCTTAAAATTTTACTTACCACTGTCTCCTCTTCAAGTGTACCTCCAACTCCTCATATAGCATTGACTACTTTTATTCTTGTGCTGTACTATGTGATGTTTTCTCCTTCTTTCATTCTGAGATCATAAAATTTTCCTCTAAGGATTTCTGCCTTGGCTCTCAGAACATTTGTATCACCTCCATGTACAAGCTTCAGTTTGTCCCACATCTTCTTTGTAGTTTTTCAATCCTTGACATCTTCAAATTCAACATCAGAGAGTGAGGAAGAAATCTCTATAACCATGCAGCTGTGTTCATGCTTCTCTCTCAATTCATCTACTGTCAATACTCCTATAGGCAACACATATTCAATATCTAGGAATTGAGTAACATCATTACCAATACCTGATAAGTGGAGTCTTATCCTGCTTTTCCATGAAGCAAAGTTGTCTTTGTTCAACTTGGGCACATCTCATATGTTCATCTTGTGATCTTGAATTAGGTCTTGAAACCTTCCTTTCTAAGCACACAAGCTCTGATACAAATTGTTAGTAATAACTAAGAGGGAGGGGGGGTTAATCAGTGGCCTCAAAATTTTATCCTTCAAACATTAACCACCAATCAAATAAACCTTGGATTGTTATATCCCTACAAGATGCATGCCATGAAATACTTATAATGATTAACTATCTATCGGTTTTCCTTGTCTGTCCTTATTCTCCTTGATTATCGATAAGAAACATAACTATTTACCGAAACTCAGTAAATAAGCAGAGTATACCGATCAATCTAGTGCTAACTATGTTAGATATAAAACAATAAAGAAATGAATCATACACACATAACACATGAATTTTTAACATGGAAACCCTAGTTAAGGGAAAAACCACTAGGACCGGTACCCCAAATTTTCACTCTTCTAAAGTGAGCCCCGTTAGGAGCCAACCCTGTTAAAGGTTACAAACACACTGTTAAGTTTGACCTTGTTAGAGGATTTTATATATAGAGGTTGTCACTTAGTATTAGGCATCTATTGCTACCATCCTTGAATCAGCCTCCTTCTTAGACCGTCAATAGGTATCGGGCAAGTCCAATGCTACTTTCATGAATCAACCTTTTTGGCACTCCTTGGGATGTACCTCAATATATAGAAGACTGCTAAGTCCTACTCTATTAAGAGACTTGATGCTTCAATGGTTAAATTAAAACACTATGACCTGTTCATGGTGCAACTTTGAATTGCAGATTTTCAGATCTATTTAAGTATATTACCTCTCTGATCAATGTATCAATCCAATTCTTTATGCTCCACACTTCTTTATTTAGCTCTCCTTCAACTTGATTGATCAGGACTGTATGAAGTTATTCTTCATTAGTTTCTCTTTAGCATCCTCTTTCTATTCACTCCCCTTAATCCCATTCGTAAATGAATTAAGCTTGTCTCTTATATAGACATGATATTCATTATTTCTTGATTGTTGGCATGAAAAATAATCTAGCCAATTTGATTTAAAGCATAACTCTTGATTTATCTCATAGTTATCTTCTTGCCAACTGTACAAATCTTCTTTAAATTAATCACTTAACTCTGGTCCAATAAAATAAAGAAAATAATCAGTTAAGTCTATTTTTAGCTCTTGCCAGCTAGATATTTTTTCATTTTCTAAACTCTCTATTCTATCAGTCAACTCTATAGTTAGTCAACGGTGACAACTGACACTTCTGTCGGTGTGACTCCAGTTAGCTTTGGGATCTCCATCCATTGGGCATCATTAGATTTTTACTCGTTGGGCAACTCTATTTTCAGCTCGTCAGGCATCCTGTGGTTTCGCTTCATCGGGCAACACAGTCTTCTTCTTATCAGGTATAACTATGACTTTTCTTCTTTTCCTTTACCGATGGTGTGCACTCCGTCAGTGTTGTCTATCACTTAGTGAATACTTGACTTTTATGCATTGCTGAAAGCATAACCTTTGTTCCATTGATTCTCTAAAGTCTTTGGCATTATGTACATGACCGTACATATGATATCAAGTTGACATCAATGACAATACAAACCATTAACTAATTTAATTCCTTGCATTATCTTCAATTTAACATTATCAAACATTCAATCAGTTACATGTCATCATGTATATGTGGTCTTATTATAATAGATATTATGGTTTCAGTTGATGTATATTTTATGTTAGTTCTTTTTAGTTGTTCTTCGTAGATTAGTTTTCTTAAGTAATTATACGTCAAGGAACCCTCAAGAATTGTTATCTTTGTTGAGTTGTATTTATTTGTATGTCATGTACTTTATTGCCTTTCTTCTATGTTGTTATCATTATTGTTTGTAAACATTTAAAAAAAATTATCCTGTTAACTTAGTTGCATGTTTAGGTTTTTGTCTTGGGTTCCCCGGTGAGGTATTATATTGAAACTCATAAATTTGATCATTTTAATAGTGATAGTGATTATTAGTTTCATGTAGATTCTTTTACTACACTCTCCAATAGTTTCCATTATTAGAAATACATTGTTTTCAATATATTCTATTAGTCTCTTGAAGGAACCATTCTAGAATGGAATAAATCTCTACTTTATTACTTCGTTCATACTTTTGACTAGTTAGTAGATTTCTTTGTCATATTGTTTCAAGATAACATTGATAGTAAGGTCACCATTGCTCAAATTGTTCATTGTGAAAAAAAAATGAGAAACTAATCAATTTCAATTCACGATATCAATCTTTATCTTCCTAGATCCCTTATGCTATGTCCTATAGTGACCTTTAGAAGATGTTCATCTGCAACTTGCAATAAATATTAAGAGGGAAGGTCTCTTTGAATAGGTATCCCACACTTTCTAATATCTATATTTATTTCACTTATTACCAACACACTTTGGATTTGTTTGGGGCTCCAGCTTTAAATTATCACGTTGATAATCATAGGGAGGCCTCTTCCGTAGGTAGATAAAGAAATAATTATTTGTACTTAATGTTATCACAATCTCTTAGGGAACTGAGAAGGGTACAAAAGAGCTTCAATGCAATTGGATATTCAATATAGTATTTGGTTATTACTTAACTGCACTACAAAATTCATTGATAAATAACCTAGAAATCCTCCCTAAGATTGATCATCTCCCTAATAATAGACCATACTACCACTGGTATGATGGTTCTAAGTTCTATCAATAATAGACCATACTACCATTGGTATGATGGTTCTAAGTTCTGTCAATAATACAATTTTTTTAGTGTAAGAAAAATCAAACTCTGATGATGCCTTCTATTCATTTAGCTATGATTAGCATATACAAGGTAAAGGCATAAGAATTGGTGAAGCCTAATTTCCTCTCTCCATTTGAGATCCCTATCCTTTCAGATATCCTTTGTTGTGCCTTGTATAACAATGGTAAATTTCCTCCATGTTCTTACCCTCCTCCTATAACACTTATTTATCAATATTTAATGACATCTCCTCTTCCTTAAATCACTCCTAGAGGAGAAAGGATAAAGGTGTCTATGGTCCAGAAAATAGCCCCTACTTCTATATACCTCCTATTTTACTAGTCAAACATTCTCTTCTACTGATAATAGTGCATGTTATCCCCTTGTGACTAAGGATGCAACTAGGTCTTCTCAGGATTATGTTCCTAGAGCTCATCTAGTCCAAAACTAGCTTGCATGTGACTTTAAGAATCATCGATAGGTAATGACCTATCTATGTGAGGCCACCTTGAAGATTGAGGGTGAGCCTCTGATGTATGATTCCACTTCATTTAATTTTTGTCTATTTTGATCCCTTTTACTTCTGTTTCCCCTACTTTTATTTTAGCTCCATCTTTCCCAACTGCTTTGGGGACAATCAATGAGCCTCAACCCAAGAGGTTTAGGTATTCATATATATCTCCCTCCTTTGATCCTCCTCTCATTATCACTATTTCACACATCCCTTCATTTTTGTAACTAATAAACATACTCGAAGTTGATATCTAGTGTGGACTTGCGTGATCCTTTTGTTTCATCTCCACATCTCTATTATGATGTTAATTACAATAGTTGAATGAGAAAATGATCACTTTTTAATTCAAGATTTCAATTTTTATCTTCCAAGATCCCCTATTCTCTCCTTGATAGTGACCTTCAGAGGATGTTCATATGTATCTTTAAACTAACATTAAGAGAAAAGGTCTATCTAATCAAACATCTCACATTTTATAATATCTATACTTCTTTCACTAATTACCAGCACACTTTAGCTCAGTTTGGGGCCACAACTTCAAATTATCATGTTGATAAGCTCAAGTGGGAATCTTCCTTAGCCCTATATAGGAAGAAAATTTTGTACCTAATTTTATCACAATCTCTCAGGAAAATGAGAAAGGTACATAAGAGCTTCACCACAATCTGGCATTCACTAAATTATCTTATTCTAACTTAAGTGTGCTAAAAAAATATTGAAGGATAACCTAGTAACTCTCCCCAAGATTCATTCTCTCCCAAATGATAGACCATACCACTGTTGGCATGATGGTTCTAAGTTTTTTTAGGAACACCATTTTCCTGATCATGACACCAAGATTATATGCATCTTTGAAACCTATTACAAGATCATATAGATAATGGCGCTATCTAGGTTAGATATGGGAAACAAAATTCAAACAAGTATGTTGATAAGGAAAATAGTGAGATACAAATATACACCAATCCATTCACTTCACACTAAATGAAATTCATCTTTATATCATATTACTCTCCATCAAGTGACTATCCCTTTGGGAACATGGTGAGCTCATCATTCCAATCTCACCTTTGAGTCAAAGAACCAAGAGTATGGACATATCATTCACATCTCTTGACTCACCATACTATGGAGAGCCCTCTCCTCTAAATATATCCCTACCAAGATAATTATTAATTCCATTAGAGGTATTATGGTTTATCTCTCATGTCGATTCAAAGTAATCACGAATGAGGTCCCCTTTGTAAATGGATTGCATCGAGTAAGATATGATGAGTTTTGGGATACCATGTATACACATGATAGAACCACCTTGATGGTCCTTGTGGGATCAAAGGTAGTTTCTACCACATTTTTAATTATCCTCAAGTCCAACCTATTCCATGTGAAGTTAGGAATACTATAGAAAAATTATATGCATGTAGTGCCCTTGGTTGCTCAAAAGCATTTTAATTTTTTCCATGAGGACATTGAGCATACTATCTAGAATAATTAGTACCAGCCACTAGTGTTTCATGGGGTATTCACCATTGATCATTTTTGGCCTACTCTAGTTGTAAATTTTATTACCTATGAGGATATGTTATATAAATAATATCACAAGTATCAGATTAGGGAATCAACAATCAAATTGATTCAACTTGTGGTTCATTTATCTCCTCCTAAATTTTTATTTGCACCTTTTCCTAGTCCTACATTGCAACATGTTTTGTATTACACTCCCTAATTTCCTAAAGCTAAGGACAAGAATGTTCCTCAAGGAAGGCCTCCTTGTCCACTAAATTTTAATAAACCTTTGATGGTTCCTTCTATTTAGGTACCTATGCCTAGTATAAATAAGGGAAACCCAGCTACATTGCTAAATCCTAGGGTCCTCCCTTCATTTGAGCTCCATATCCTTGCAGATATCCTTCATTGTGCCTTGTATAGTAAGGGTAAATGTTATCTATGTCCTCACCCTTTTCCTCAAAAACCTATTTCTCAACCTTTGAGTGAATATCCTCTTCATTCAATCACTCTTAGAGAAAAAAGGGGAAAGGTGTTCATGAATGTGACCGTAGTCCCTGCTTCTATAGTACCTTCCACTCTATTATTCAAGAATTCCCTTTTACTAAAAACTATGCACGTACTCCCCTTGTGATGTAGGATGGAACTAGGTCTTCTCAAAATTATGTTCCTAAAGACCATCTATGCTATAACTAGCTTGCACGTGAGTGCAAGTATCATTGATAAGAAACAAATTATGAATGTGAGGTTGTCTTAAAGATTGAGGGAGAGCCTTCAATGTTTGATTCCATTCTTTATTCATTTGTGTTTGTTGTAATCCTTTTAAGTTTTTTTCCCCTACATCTATTTTAGTTCCATCTTTTGTCTTTCTCTTAGTTTCTTTGGAGATTGTCAATGAGCCTCAACACAAACAATGTAGGTATTCATCTCTCACTCTTTGAGCCTCCTCTCATCACCACTCTTCTACACATCCCTCCATTTTTGTAACCTATAAACATAATCCACACATAATTGATATCTAGTGTGGACCTATTTTCTCCTCTTTTTTTGGCATAAAATGTTCATCACATATTTTCTAAGGTCCTCAAATATGTTATGATTGATGTGACGCCCTGACCTTAGTTGCCCAAGTATAATTTTGACTCGGGCCTTTTTCCTGAATCATAGGGAATCAACTCTTGGGACCTCTTTTTTTCATTTGTGTTTGTTGTTGAGGAGGCTTTTCCTTTTCCCAAATTTTCATTATCCCTCTCCTATAGGTTGATAATGTGACTCCTACTTCCTAACCTCATGTTGAGACACCTCACTCTTCTATATAGTGTATGTTTGACTCTCTAGAAGATATCTTAGTATTGTTGACCATCTTCACATGGTTTTTTACTCCAGCCTCATAGGATTTGTTGGATGAGCATGCTGAAGAAGCCTCATCCTTTACTTGTATTCCTCGTGAAGAAACTAGTGTTTCCATAGTGATTGTTCCACTTCAAGTTTCCCTCCCCCCTTATGATATAGATTTTGAGGAAAATGACCTATTTTTGGATGGTTAATAAAGTAGTGCTCCTATCTTATATTTAGAATAGTGTGTGTTAGTCTTGTATTCCCCCATGCTCATCTATATATGTTTTTTATCTATTGAATAACCCAAGTTACTCCATAGGTACTTGGAAACAAGGGATAAATTATTTTGTGGAATTCCTTTATTTTTTCTTTACTTATTTTTTTGTATCTTGACTTTCAAAATTTGGGGATGATGCAAAGTGACTGGGGAATTTAGGCCCTCTTTCAAGTTGACCCAAATTTTTGTTTTATCTTTGTTTTCATGTGAATTTATTCATATAATTTGACCATCTTGGTGATATTATGAGTAATTCATGAAACCTAATATATGTTTCTTAATAATACTTCCATGGATTGTACTAATCCCCCCAAAAAACTCTCACTGTCTCTTCTCCTTAGAATGACTTGTGTGCCTCTTTGTGTAACACATCTCATTATAGGAAGGAATTTTCACATTTATATTATCATTTTTATCTTAAAATTCTTTATCACTTAATTCTTTTGGAATTTATATGCATCCATAATCTTAATTTTCCTTACCCAAGGGCCAAATCACTGAGTTTTTATAAAATTAAATCTTTATATCTTTGATGTGTGTATCCTTCAACATAGTTTGTAGCAATCACATTTTGACTAATCTCATGGCTATCTAGCATAAATTTTTTTATATTCATACCATAATCATCTCAATGTTTTATCTTAAGAATCATTATCTCGTAGCCTATGATTGATTTCAAAATCTCTGTTTGATCATGTAAGGTATGCAAATCCACATAGGACTAAATTCCCAAATCTTACTCTAGTCTTCCAAGTCAAAAGTAAGTAATGATATCTAAAATATAATTTATTAAGATTTTTCTCAAAATAGAGATAATCCTTCATTAATATACATAAATTTCTACCAACATCTCAAAACATCAAAAGATAGATACAATAGTTGACCAACAAGTCAAATTCATCAAACATAAAATGAATTGATATTGTAATCATTATGCCTCCTTTATCCACAAAATACTCTCCATTTTCTATGATCAAGGAGGAGAATGGATACAAGATTATAAATGAGCATATAATTGTGATAGTCAAGGCACATCCACAAGTCTATAAGAACATTTCTAGATTCAATCACAACTATTCTAATAGTGTGACATCATAAAATGATAAGTGATAGTTCACACTTCACATCTATAGTTAGGAACATCTAAAAATATTTACCTATATGTTCCCTTCAGTCAAGATAAATTATTAGCAAAATTAAGATAAAATAACTAGCCATCACTAGTGACTTATGAACATTGTTTACTATTTGTACATAGACAAGGGATATAGGTTTTCTTCTATGAATAAGGATCTCTAAAAAATAGGGTTTTCCCCATAATTAAGGAATCTCTACTAGAAAATAGGTTTTTCCCTATAATTAAGGAATATCCTTCTTTATGTATATAAAAGGATCTACATACTAACTTTTTTACATATTTATAACATTTATGAAATTTCATAGACAATTATTATTCACTTTGTTATTTCCACACTTATAGTAATTGAATTTAAGTAAGAATATAATAATAATATTTTTATATTCAACCCCATTGAATGCATGGAAAATAAATATTCGTTACAATTAAAAGCTTTAACATTTTTTCAAAGTATAAACTCTTTGATTAAATAACTTAATGAGTATTTTACAAATAATAATTTATCAAATTTTATAGAAAGGCTCTAGAATTTAAAAAAATTATTTAAATATTATTTCTTTATATATCAACAAATATATTTATATGTCAAAGTCCACTATGCATGGGGAAAAAAACTCTATTTAACTAATTATACATTTTCCAAATTTACTTAAGAAACTATTCTTTGCTCTTTTATCAAAAAAATAAAATGCATGTAAAAAGTTGACTCCATAATGATTATTTAATTACAAAATAACTACCTAAAGGAAAAATATATTCATCATTTAAATATAATTGATTCTCCCTAAATTCAAGCCAATAATTTCTCAAGGATTAAAACATGATAATCTTAATAATCTTCTAGAGTGGAAGTTAGGACACAAGTTATAATTTTAAACTTACGGGAGGGAAAATAATACTAACTAATAATTATAAGAATTAAATTACAAAATTTACAATATGGTTATGTGAAAAAATATCAGTATAACCATAGTTTATTTATACCTTCTATAATAGATTTTCATTTAAATCAATATAAGGAGAAAACACAATTTACAATAACATTAAGGCTAGTTGGAGTATGTTTAGTCTGTTGCAGGATATTTGGATGTTTCTTTCGAGGCTTGAGGAATTCAAATAACAACACATTTATAGAGAAGGGAATGCGGTGGCGGATGCACTAGCGACCACTGTGATGACATGTAACTGATTGAATGTTTGAAGATGTTAAGTTAATGATCATGCAAGGCATTAAATCAGTTAATATATTGTACTGTCATTGATGTCAACTTGATATATTCTATATGGTCATGGAAATAATGCCAAAGACTTCAAAGAACCGATGAATCAAAGGCTATGCTATCAGTAATGCATACAAGTCAAGTATTCAGTAAGTGACTGCATACACCGACAGAGTGCACATATAAAGATAGAGTAAAAGAAGCAGTCACAATGTTACCCAATGAGTCAATGCTCAATATTACCGATGAGTAGAGTCACCGTGTTACCCAACGAGCCAATGCTCAACATTACCAACGAGTAGAGTTACAGTGTTTCTTGATGAGAAAAGCATAGAGTAATCCAACGGAGAGAATTTTAGTGTTTCCCGATGAAGAAGACAAGGATGGAGATCTTGATGATAACTGAAGTCACACCAACGGAACAGTCAGTTATCACTGATAACTAACTAAAGTGTTGACTGACAGAACATAGAGTTCAGAAAATGACAAAATGCTTAGTTGTCAAGAAGCTAAAGATAGAATTAAAGGATAATTATCATTGTTTTAATCATCCAGATAAAGCCAAAGATAATTAATTGATTTAAAGCTGATTTGTCTAGTTGACAAGAAGATGTCTTTGAGATAAATTAGGAGTTTACTTTAAATCTATTGGTGAGAATTGTGGAACACGCCAAGAATCAAGAAAGCCAAGAAAAGCTAAATCATGTCTATATAGAGACAAACCCAATTCATTACGAAAGGGTGTGTGGGGTGAACAAGAGAATAGAGGAAAGATGCTAAAGATAATCTGAAGGAGAAGAAATTCTTCATTCAGTCCTGATCAATAAGCTAAAGAAAGAGCTAGATTCTGCAGACACCGACGAATAGTGAGACAAGCATCATAGAGAAGAACAGTGTGGAGCAAAGGTATAAGTGATTATATTGAACAGAGAGGTAATGGACTTACAATAGATCTAAAAATATGCAATTGAGTTGTATGTATGAATAGATCATTAGTGTTTTAGTTTAACCATTGAAGCATCAAGTCTCTTAACCGAGAAGGACTTAAAAGTCTTTTACAATTGAGATACATCCCAAGGAGTATCAAAAATTTTGATCATAAAAGTAGCATTGGATATGCCTGATACCTATGGATAGGCCAAGTGAGTATTTGATCAAGGATGGTAGCATTAGATGCCAGATACTAGGTGACAAACTATCTTTTAAATCCTCTAACAAGGTCACACCTAACAGTGTGTTTGTAACCTTTAACAAGGTTGGCTCTTAACAGGGCTCA
>MU227381.1:2231384-2243696 GCA_018584345.1 Thuja plicata | reverse complement strand
AACCTTAGGAAATATTGAAATAATTGAATAATTGAATTAATTACAATTTGACCAAGAAAATTGATTTGAATTGAAAATGTTCCAAAGCATTGATTCAGAAATTTGATAAATTGATAAAATGATAAATGGGACCCAAAATCTAGGCGACCATTTTAGGGTGCATACAATGTCAACTTGATATATTCTGTATGGTCATGGAAATACTGCCAAAGACTTCAAAGAACCGATGATTCAAAGGCTATGCTATCAGTAATGCATACAAGTCAAGTATTCACTAAGTCACTGCATACACCGATGGACAGAGTAAAAGAATTAGAGTCACAATGTTACCCGACGAGCCAATGCTCAGCATTACAAACAAGCAGAGTCATAGTGTTACCCGATGAGCCAATGCTCAACATTACCGATGAGTAGAGTTATAGTGTTGCCCAATGTGCAAAGCACAGAGTAATCCAATGAAGATAATTTCAGTTTTTCCCGACGGAGAAGACAAGGATGGAGATCCTGATGACAACTGAAGTCACATTGAAAGAACAGTCATTTATCACCGATGACTAACTTAAGTGTTAACCGACAGAAAAGAGAATTCAGAAAATGACAAGATGCTTATCTTTCAAGCAGCTAAAGATAGAATTAACAAATAATTATCATTGTTTTAATCATCCAGATAAAGCCGGAGATAAGTAATTGATTTCAAGCTGATTTCTCTAGTTAGCAAAGATCTCTTTGAGATAAATAAGAAGTTTTCTTTAAATTTATTAGCGAGAATTGTGGAACACGCCAAGAATCAAGAAAGCCAAGAAAAGCTAAATCATGTCTATATAGAGACAAACCCAATTCATTACGAAAGGGTGTGTGGGGTGAACAAGAGAATAGAGGAAATATGCTAAAGAGAATTTGAAGGAGGAGAAAGTCTTCATTCAGTCCTGATTAAAAAGGATAAAGAAAGAGCTATATTCTACAAACATCGACGAACAGTGAGACAAGAATCACAGAGCAGAACAGTGTGGAGCAAAGGTATAAGTGATTATATTAGTCAGAGAAGTAATGGAATTACAATAGATCTAAAAATTTGAAATTGAGTTGTATGTATGAATAGATCATTAGTGTTTCAGTTTAACCATTGAAGCATCAAGTCTCTTAACCGAGTAGGACTCAAAAGTATTTTACAATTGAGAAACATCCCAAGGAGTATCAAAAAGTTTGATCATAAAAGTAGCATTGGATATGCCCAATACCTATGGATAGGCCAAGTGAGTGTTTGATCAAGGATGGTAGCATTAGATGCCAGATACTAGGTGACAAACTATCTTTTAAATCCTCTAACAAGGTCACACCTAACAGTGTGTTTGTAACCTTTAATAGGGTTGGCTGTTAACAGGGCTCACTTCAGAAGAGTGAAAATTTGGGGTACCGGTCCCAGTGGTTTTTTCCCTTAACAGGGTTTCCATGTTTAAAATCCATGTGTTATGTGTTTCTGTTTTATTACTTTATTGTTTTACATTTCACATATGCAATTCTGGATTGATTGGTATACTCTGAAGATTTACTGTGTTTTGGTAAATAGTTAATTGCTTATCGATAATCATACAGAAGAGAGATTTACAAAGAAATTCGACAAGTATAAAATTGGTTAAAGTATTTCAAGGCATTCATCTTGTAGGATAGAAGATAACTAGAGACATAATCTATGGTTATAAGTTTTAAGGGTTGATTTAAGGATTAATTTTTGAGGCCACTAATTCACCCCCCCTCTCAGTTATTGCTAACACACTATTCTAACCATCATGGGATCAAGTGCTAGAAAAATTTAAGGTCGCTAAAGACATATACTAAAATGCTCATTGGGAGGGAAAGTAATATTAAACCCTCATGATGTGGTACATTGCAGGTGATTCCTATTGGTGGAGAAAGGTGGCTAGAAAAATCACGAGGAACTGCATGAATTCAAATTTCAAATACGAAGATGGAAATAGTTTTAATAATGGTAACTCTCGGATAAGAGGGTATATTATTATCATATATGGTGGTTTTATGGGGAATTTTAAGAGAAAATATAATGTGGGGATTTTCACAAGATTCGTGACTAGTGAAAAGATGACCAAGCTTTATGATAATTTGAATTCTAAGATTAGTAATCATATTAATTTATGGGCATTTATTGTTTTCAAAATGCCTACTCATGTGAATATTACTTTCTTCGGGTCAATTTACCAGCTTTTTATTGTGGTGAATATTTTCCTAATTGCCACTATTTGTGTGACACTGGTTCTATGCAACAATTGTTTGATGTGGGATAGGTTTTGGACTATATTTAGTGTTGAGATCTTGGCTGGGATGTCTCTGGAATCTTAGGAGGAAGTGCAGCTTTTAGAGTATAGCGTTGAGATGGGAGGGGATATGGTTAGGGTGGAACCATAAAAAAATGAGGACGGGTTTCTTACAAATCCTTGTGTTTTCATGTACTTGAGAGAAGGTGGGTTTTCCCTTACATGGAAGCCATGGAGGGAAATGATGAAATCATCTCAATGCAACTTGTTGATTATTGGGAAGATCATAAGGTGACCATAAATGGTACCACTTTCAAGATAAATGAAGAAGTTATAGCTCAAGCCACAGGGTTATCTCTGGAGGGAAGAAAGTGGAAGAAGGTTCCCAAGAGCAAGGACAACAGTGTAATTGACTGTTTCTTCAAAAAAAGGAGGTTCCTGATCATTTTTGTGGTGGTTTCAAATATGATGAGCATCCTGAACCATGGAATGAGGTATGCCTAATTATGATTAAGTATCTCACTCTAGAGGGTCATTTTGGGACCTACTACAATTATAATTTCCCATTGTCAAATCATTTATGCTATAATGAAGAGATATCCATCCCTTTCTTTCTGTTGCATTATTTAGAAGCTTTGGTCATGGATGTGAGAGTGAAGAAAATCACCAAGCAGAATTATTGTATCCTCCATCAAGGGCTTATCCTTTGACTGTATAATTTTCATTGTGACTTGTGTCCTCCTAGAATTATTTCCATGTAAGATACCACCATCATCCCTGCCAATAACCCTAAAGATAAATCTATTTACCCTTCTCAATCCTCTAAAATGCCCATTCCCATGGGTAAAAAGTATAAAGATATTTTCTAGGGTCCCGCTAGTAAGGTGGGGGAAGTGCAGAGAAACAATGAATCTGTAGAGGAAGACAAGGATAACGATAGTAGGAGAAGGTCCAAAAGAATTGCCTCCAACTCTCATGTTAAGAAGAAGGTGGTGAGGAAAAGGTACCTTGAGGAAGATAAGGAAGAGACAAATTTGGAGGGGCAAGAAGGGAGGAAAAAATTGAAAATTGAAGAAAAGACCAAGAAGTTGAAAAAGATAAAAGATAAGAAGGAGGACAACTATGATAAGCAGAAGGGAAAAGATACCCTAACCATGGAGGGAGGAGAGAGAATTTGGGAATCCACGTAGGTCTCAGCTAGCTTCAAACTCAATGTGGTAGAATTTTTGATAAAGGAAGGGTTGGGGGGGTAATAATAAGGAGTCCCCTCTTACTGCTACTTCACCTTTGGGATTTCTGGGGGAGGATACTATTAAGAAGGATAATGAGGATCTGAAAGAGATGGAGGAGGAAAAATTTGATGTTGCAGATGATAGAAAAGAGGAAATTAAGGCAGAGATGCATCAAATTAATGATTATTTATAGCTTCTGCAAGGTGAAGTCAAGGATCTTGGTGCTAAAGAAGATTTACAACTTTTTCAAGGTAAGGTCAACAAGCTTGGTGATAGTTTTAATAGGCTGATAGAATTTACGGTGAAGGTGATGCACTCACGGCCAAGACTCTAAATCTCTTCCATAAGAACTTGAAGACTTTAGCTACAAAGAAGGATGAAGGAAAACTATTCTAGTTTTTGGTAGAAGATTGGTTCAAGTTGCAGCTCAATGATGGGGGGAACAACCCCAAATGATTTTCCTTCTATTTTTTATGTTGTTTTAAACTCTTTCTACTAGTGGATGGCCTTTAAGGGCCTGATAATTCCTATGTTTATTGACTCAGATTTTTGTAGGACCAAGACTGGTAATGGTAGATGGTTTTATGCTAATATTTTGGTTATCTAGGTCTCTGTTTTTAACATTGCTAAAACTATTCCTGATGATGATCATGGTTGGGTTACCAATTTTTTGTTATTTTGAATCCTCTTGCCACTCGTTTCATGTTTTTATTTTGTTTTAAAGAAAGGTATTGGTTGAGGGTGTGTGGGTGTTGTTAGTGGTGGCACTTATCGTGCTTGCTTTGTCTTTTGTAATGGGACAACCCCCTTTTTTTAGCTTCTTTATTATCAAAAACATTAAAGAGAGAACCATAATAAATACTATTTTAAGTATATCGATATTTTAAAGAATGTTCAATGAAAATTTATTAAAAAAACCTAACGAGGTGAATGCCCCGGTGGGCATGCATGCAAAATTTGGAATATTTGACCATGAAGCTTAATAAATAATTTTAAAACTTACAACAAAGTTTAGAAACTGTCATGTCCAAAAATAGGGCAAAACACAACCAATTTTTTTTTCTATAAGACTAATGTTAATCATGTATGCATGTGAAATAGTCTAAAATTTGTCTATACAATTACGATGATAAGCTAAGATCCTAGCATAAGATTGAGAGGGTCAAGGTTGGCAGGGATTAACTAAGTAGCCCTTACATGCATAATGATGCTTAGCTAAGAAGGTTCAAGATGGTTGATTAAACATTTAAAACTCGAATAGGTTCAATCCTAAAGACAGATGACTAAGTTTGACTAATCATCTTACTATTCCAATGAGAGAGAGTGTGTGACCCCAAGATTTGTGCGTGTGTATTTGGGTACCTGATAAGAGAGACACAACACATCAATAAGTCATTGCATTAGTTCAAAAGGGTTAGATGAGCATGTAAAACCACTAATATCAACCTATTTCCTTCTAACTAAGAAGAGTGTGATTAGTAATATAATAGCCCTCATATTATGCTACAATCAGTGACATATACGACCTACCATGAAGGATTTTAGTTTAAAAACAAGCTAAAAGATGATAAAACATGCATTCTAGCTCTAAGAATGGAAATAAGAACAATGTGAAAGCATGAAATAAGAAGTGAAATATGTGTCTAAGATTAATCTAACAGAATAAAATTGCATTTAGGATATGAGGTGAAGGATTATTTGCTCTCAAAAATGGCTTCTATTTATAGAAGAATGAGAGAGAGAGGGAAGACAACGCTCATTAATGAGTTAAGGGACTCATTAATGGAGGTGTAAGAGCCATTAATGCCTTGGGCATTAATGAGGCATGGAGGAGGCATAGGCTTAAGGCATCTTCATTAATGAGGCATTAATGAAAGTCTTAAAGAAGCATGGGGAGAGTGTAAGAGGATGGCTTGAGAAGGTGGACCTTAAGAAAAGTCAAGCTTGAGAAAGTGGACTTTCTTAAGTGGGTTGAGCATTCCTTAATGGAATGTGAAAATATTAGGAAGTGGGTTAGGGTAGATTTTAGAATTAGGATTAGATTAGCAAGGGTGAATGGGTTGAGATGGGTTAGAACCTAGGGTAGAAGTGGTTGAGATAGGTTAGGTTGGGGTTTAGGAGAATATTAATTAAATGAATTAAACTTATTTAATTCATTCAAAAATAGGAATTTAATTATTTAAATAATTTAATTGCTTTTTAATAATTAGGGGACTATAGCCATTTTAATTAAATTAAATAGGCTAGGGGAATGGGTTAATTACAAGTGGATAATTGATTTAAGGATTTATTTAATTCCTTTATTATTAAATACTATAGCCATATTTGATTTTGGTTTGTTTTGATTGGTTTGAATTGATTTGAATCATATTGCTATAATAGTTACTATAAATTAGTGATAAAAATCACTTGGGACATTAAATTGATTCGAAGAATTATGCCAAGTAGTAATAGGGTCGTTTGGACATAATCAAGGGTATGATCACACTTAGGGCAAATAGGGTCTATAGTTGGAACAAACCAAATTCAGGTGGTTACATTTGCCCCTCTTTGAATTGATGTGCAAGAAACACATTGATTCAAAGAAAGTTTTCGATTTTAATTTCGGAAAGATTGAGAATCCCATTCTTGGTTGTCGAATGAAATGTTGATGAGATCATTCTCGCACTTGATCGAACCAAACTGATGGAATTGATTTTGAACTTGGTTGTCGTCCAAAGATCAATAAAAGATTTTAAAAATACCAATTCTGAACTTGGTTGTCATCCAAAGATTGATAATACTAATTCTGAACTTGGTTGTCATCCAAGAAGCCAGTACGAAGCTGCTAGGAGCTTAATAAAAATCTTTAAAAATGAGGAAACATAAGATATCTAGCTCATGAGAACCAAAGCTTTCTATTCCATAGTTTTGACTTTAGTCAAGGAAACTGTTATGCCCCTAGTTTGATAAGGAAGTCATTTTGATGCTGTTTTGAGCAAAAATTTAATTGATGATAGTGTGATCATGCCCCCTCAGGAATGAAATCAAAGGAAAAAGAATAAATCCCTCAGTTTGGAAAGAACATATCGCTTGCAGGGAGTGGTTAGGATAAGAAAGAATGGAGAAGAAGAAATGGGAAAGAAGGTGTGTTTAAAAATAAACACACGATTATCAAGTTAATTATGTGAAAATGTGAGTGATAAGATTGATAAAATGATGTCAGACCAAGATGTATGATAAAATGTGCAATATTGACCAATGTTTGGAGTAAATTTGTAAATTTGACATTGTCACAAAAATGACACTGTGCTGTTGAAAACATCTTAGGCACCTTCGATTTGGTTCCCAATTGATTAGAAAGAGAACAAAAATAAAATTGTAGTTTTCTGGGAGGAGTTTCAGAACTCCTAAATGTCTCAAAAGACCCATATAAGCCTCCAAAATTACCATTTCACTATTCATTTTCACTTTCCTCCATAGAAATTCAGATAGCTCTGCAGAGAAGATGGTAGTCCCTGTGAGGAAGCACCGTTTTGAGATGAGCCGTCGACATCAGCGTCTAGCTGACTACCCACCGCCGGTAAGTGCTCAATAAACTACCTTGTGAATTTTTTAATTTTCAAATTTATGCAATTTTGTGGCTTTTAGAGCCCTTTCAACTTAGGATCGCATCCTGTGAATTCCGTGTCGCATTTGGTTTTTCTAGATTTCTGCGTCGCATCTGGGATTTCTCGGATCGCATCCAGTTTTAGTGTTTTTGCCATGTTTTCAAGGGAAATCCATCAGTGGGTCGCATCCCATTTTCTTAGGATCACACCCGGCATTTAGAATCGCATCCTGTATTTTGGGGATCACATCTGGTAAATGCAGTCGCATCCTGGATTTCCAGGATTGCATCTGGTAAGAAACTTAGAATTTTAATATGTTTGACTTGTTTGCATCTTACAAACTATGAAATGACTTAGTTGATTAGGAATTTTCCCCTGTAATGTAGATAGGATACTGATGTATAGCCATTATTTTTCCAATGGCCAAATGTTATAGAGCAGTTTGTTATTACCGGCAGAAAACATTATAGCCATACGTTATAGAGCGGTTTGTTATTACCTGAGTATTGAGGAAGTATGGTCGGCGACAGGGTAGGATAGAGGATATTGTAGTGTATGCCTAGACCAGAGAGGAGACACCACTATGGGGGGCACAGTTGACCTATAGGTAAAATTACAAACCTGTATCACACTTTATAAAGGAAAATGACCACAACATGCAAACTGTTCAACTTTAACGACATAAAAGGTGGCATTTGTATTTAGAATTTGAGGATGATGTAAACTAAAGAAATGTGATTAAGTTTATTTCTATAATTTTTTTAAAAAAAATTTGAACAAGAATGTACATAGTTTTTAAATTTTTGAAGTCTTTTTTTCCATTGCTGAAAACTACTGAAAATCTGGGGTCTAGTTCCCTCCAAACAAGTATATGCAAATCATGTATTTTTTTCCCCTGATTTCAAAATATGTTATCGACAAAATGTATAGCTAGTGCAAAAAAGAAGAAATATTGGTTTTCAATGTATATTTTCTCCGTTATAACTGCTCAAAGTTGAACTTATCTGGAATCGACAGTTTTCACCTCCCTCCAAATCTCCCCTATCAAATCTACACCATTCAGAAAAAAAATTACATATTCTTGAATAGGACTCTCTCCTCTAGTGTTAAATATAAATTTTAAATTTTTTTGATATGATTTACTATTTTTTTATTTATTTGAAGCAACATCTTCTCGAATGTTAAAATACCTACTTGTATTTTGAAATTATAATATATTAGATCTAATCAAAATATTATAAAATTTATATGAAAATAATCTTGACTCTAAGCTCTACAAAAGGGTATTTTTATATTTTTTAAAAATATCATTAAAAAGAGTAAGGGTTATTGAAACATCAATTTTCTAAAATAATTTTATTTCTTTGGTAATTGGTATAAATCATGCATTTAATAGACATTTCCAATTGGAAAAGTTTAACCACTTATCTAGCTTAGATAGAATGAATCTAGCTAGACCATATATTTGATGAAAATTAATTTTTATTTAGAAATACTCAAATTTAGCTGTGCTGATAAGTGGTCCTGAAATGTGACACAAATTTGTGCTTTTACCCCTATGAGACTGCTCATCAGGAGATCCAGGATATAGTTGCTATAGACTGGGATCTTCGGCTGGATCTAGAGGATGCAGGTGTATTAGATGGTTATGCGGTTGAGAGGCTCCAGTATCCATTTCCTTGATTCACTATTCCAGAGGAGATCATTCCTCACATACAGGAGCCACTAGACTACGATCCTGATGATCGACTAGTCAGGGGCAGAGGAGGTAGAGATAGGGCTCCTGGTAGACACAAAGGCTGTGATGGTGGTGATAGAGGTGGTGGTGGAGAGGCTATGGATATAGGTGGTGCCAGTGGTAGTGGGTAGGGTAGACATTAGAGATTTAGATTCGTGGCCCCTCAGAGAGATACTGGCCCATTGCTTACAGGTGAGCAGCAACGTCAGAGGTGTCAGGGGGCACTTGAGTAGGATGCAGGTAGAGATGGAGATCCCTTATCTAGTTGTGAGTAGGAGAAAGAGCAGCTCCATGCCAGGATCACAGCTTTAGAGGCCAGAGTCACTACTACCAATGCTCTCTTGGCAGACAGGGATCTACAGCTTGAGCGACTAAGAGAAGAGAGGGATGCATAGGCCTGGACAACAGTCCATCAGGGACAAAGGGCCACATATTATTATGCCCTATATCATGCAGTATTTCTAGAGGGGCAAAGAGCACCGTCATTCTCCAGAGTGGCTTAGCAGTTAGAGGGGGCCATGCCTCCTCCAGCAGCTCCTTTTGCACCACCTCCTCCTCCTCCTCCTGACCAGGGAGAGGGGGTAGGATAGAGTTGATTTTATTGTATCATTTTGTATGACATGTACATTCTTGAGATCATATTTGTATATATGGATCCTGCTGAGATCCCCTCTTTTTTATATCTGGAACCTTCTGAGATCTATTTTTGTAGATGACATTCATACATGTATATCAGATTCATTTTGGCTTACTGATACATTGATACTCTTTATGCTTGCTGATACACTGATACCCTTTATGCACACTGTTCCATATGTGATCTGTACCATTTTATGATGATATATATCTAATGCAGCTCTTTGGATTCTCACATGTTTCATGAGTTCTTTTTTCTTTCATAGATGTAGTAAATGTATCTTGTGCACATGTGATGATATCTTGGTCTCTTGATGAGTGATTTTGTAGATGATAACATCATTTTATGATTGGATGTGATGAGTCATTACTAATATAAATATGTTTTAAAGGATACTTATGCGTAAAATGCAAATGTATGTTTCTTTTGATTTTTCGGTTATGCAAAAATAGATGTATGGATGCACTTAGGATGAAAAAGTAAAAATGCAATACATGGATGCTTCATTTTTGTATTTTCCTGTTTCTTCTTTTCAATGAATGAAAAATGTATGCTATGGATGTGCAATGATATTTGATATTATTAAAAGGGATGATGTAATTAACTTGATTGATTAGAAGAAGAGAGAAACCATCTTTGAGCACAAAATTCCTTATATTGTTATTTCTGTTATGAATGCACCTTGCAATCTCTAAATGCAGTCATATGCAGACTCTTAGGACTTGTCACTGATTAGAAAATATTGCGACATTTTTATCATCATTGAGCACTTTTTGGAACAGATGCTGCCTAATAGTACAACCATCACTAATACCCACTAATATTATGATAATATGAACACTATGATTTTATTAAAATGTCAGAAACGGTCTTAGGTATCAAGGCATAGAAGCCAAGATAACCAAATAGTCCCCTTCCTTTTAATATACTAGATTTTGATTAAGGCAAGATATTGGACCTGCAATGACCTTGAAAATTCATATCCTTGGGTACATTATGATTTGTATACCTTAACGAGAATTTGGATCAGAAAATAGACAAAGAAATTATTTCAAACTCACCATAGTTTACACATAACGAAGATCGAGATATATGCGACTATCCACCCATAGTAGCAACTCTTACCATAAACATCCAAGTTAGGTGAAATTTATAGGATCATTTGGAGTAGTCACCATATGCAGAAAATCAAGAAAACATTATGCCCCCTATCCTTGTGACTCTTTGTCTTTGCGTAGACGTCATTGAGCAACTAAGAAGACATAATAAATTATCAATTGAGAATAAATCAAATAAAATTTACAATTACTTAGATACCCCTAGTTGAAAACATTATCAGGACATAAAAGAATCATAATCAAACCATTGTCAAACTGTGTGTTTAAGTAGTACTTGTTCATCCATATGTCAAACACAGTAAAGATTCTTCAATCAGAAAATTGCAATACAAGCAATATGGTGTTCCATGTTTATGCATTGGTAGGATATTTCATTCATGTTTGCAATCCAATATATCCTTGTAGGCACTCTGTTAATGTAAATGTGGTGTCTAATGTTTGAAAAGACACCCTTGTTTTGGAAAGTGACATTGTTTTGCATGTATCAAGAGATATTGCGTCCGTGAGGCAAACCATCCTAGAGAAACCTAGAAACCGCAACCAACTATGCTAGCAAAGATGCCCCCAGTGCAGAATGACTTATTCCTAAGACGTAAAGACAAACAAATCCCAAGTGAGGATAAGATAGTCATTTAGGAAGATAAAGTCAGTGTATGAGCACAGGAAAAATTACGAAGGCCTAGTATCAGTAGTGCATTGATAGATGGAGCGCAGAACACAAGTGACGCCTGATTGCCAGGTTTTCACCACTTGGCAAGAACTTTTCTTTCTTTTTTCTACCAAGATGCCTTTTTTACCAGGTGCTTATCAAGACACTTTTCTCTTTTTCAAATTTTTTGCTATTTTTGCTTTTTTTGAATGTTTTTGTAGTATCAAGGTGCCTGTTTACCAGGTTTTCACCAAGGATACCCTTTTCTGTAGGATCTTTTCCACTATTTTTGGATTTCTTCAAGATCAATTTTCTGAATGTTTTTGGTATTTTGCAAGAAATTTTTGCTGTACAAGCTCTACTAGCCAAACATTAAGCATAGAACTACTTCAAATGTAGAGTGTTAATAGGATCTAGAAGAATGTCTCCTTCAGGTGTAGCGAACTGATAAGCTCTAGTCCCAAAAGTAGCAGTGACAACATAAGGTCCCAGCCAGTTAGGTTCAAACTTTCCTTTCTACTCCCTGTTAGGTTGGTTTTTAGGATTCTCCTTAAGGACAAGATCTCCTACTTCAAATTTGCATGGCTTTACCTTTTTGTTGTAACCTTTGGACATATGTGCTTGATACACTTTGAGGTGATCGAACGCTTGTTTCCTGTGCTCATCTAGTAGGTCCAGAGAATTCACCCTATCTATGTAGTACTTCTCATCAGTAACCAGTCCTTGTAAAGATATCTACAAAGATGGGATTTCAACCTCAATGGGTAGTATTGCTTCAGCGCCATAGACTAGAGAAAATGGTGTGGCTCTAGTTGGTGTTCTTATGCTTGTTTTGTAGGCCAATAGTACCATATTCAGTTGTAGGTGCCAGTCTCTACCAAACTTTCTCACAGTTCTGTGTAGGATCTTGAGAATATTCTTATTTGATGCCTTAGCCTGTCTATTACATTGAGGATAATAGATTGAGGAGCAATGTTGAGTAATATGGAACTATTCACAAAGGTCATCAATGTCTTGATTTCTAAATTGGCCCCCATTGTCTATTACAATTGAAGAGGGTATCCCATATCTACAAATA
>MU227381.1:2216656-2231243 GCA_018584345.1 Thuja plicata | reverse complement strand
CAAAGGCCCATTGCTGAAATGGCCAATGTGTTATGAAAGGTATAAGTTCTCTGGCAGGAGCATGGATAAGGTTTCCATGTGTCTGGCATTTAAGACATGTTTTTGAAAATTGAATAGCATCTTTCTCAATGGTAGGCCAATAATAGCCTACTTTGAGCAGTTTCTTAGCTAATGAAAAGTCATTCGAGTGTGATCCACATACACCTTCGTGGACATCTTTTAATGCTAGATCAGAATCTTCAAGTTCTAAACACCAAAGAAGTGTACCATCGAGATCGCGTCAATATAGGTTGTTAGTTATGAGGACGTAACACAATGCTGTCCTAATCAGGGATATTTTCTCATTTCTGGATAGATTGGCGGGAATGGTTTGGTCAGAAAGGTAAGCAATGATACTGGCATACCGAGAGTGATCTAGAGTATTTAAGGTACATATTATTTGGTATTCAGGGTTAGCAAAGGCAGGATAGGATATTTCTTCCACCAAGAAGTCATAGTGGAATTGATGCTCCTCCATTTGTAACATGGATGCCAAGGTAGCCATAGCATCCATAACTTTATTCTCTGATCTGGGTATCTGTTGGAAGGCGATGAAGACAAAGTATTTCTTCAGATCATCAACTAGTTTCTTGTAGGGCATCAAATTTTCATCTTTTGTTTGATACTCCTCATTGACTTGATTGATAATTAGTTGGGAGTCACCATACACGTGTAAATCAATAATCTTCCATTCCATAGCTAGCTTGAGGTCGTTGACCAATGCTTCATATTTTGAGATGTTTTTGGTGCATGGAAACATTAATTTGTAAGATTTGTGAATCTTGTATCCTTGTGGAGTTATGAAGAGGACCCCTGCTCTAGATCCTTGTTGAGTGAATGATCCGTCAAAGTACATCTTCCATGGATGTTCAGTGAGATGCATGATTGTTTCATAAGGGGATTCAATTAGTAATGGTTCATCATCCTGGAGTGGTGAATTAGCTAATTGATCTACAATTACCTATCCTTTGATAGCTCTCTGTTCTACATATTCAATGTTAAATTCACTTAGAATCAGGACCCATTTTGCCAAACGTCTTGTTAATGCCGTTCTGCTCAAAAGATACTTTAGAGGATCAATCTTAGCAATGAGCTTCACTATATGAGAGAGCATGTAGTGTCTTAATTTTTGTGATGCAAAGATGACTGCTAAGCATGCTTTTTCAATAATGCTATAATTGAGCTCATAAGTGACCAGTGTTCTACTAATGTAGTAGATAGCTCATTCTTTCTTTGTTTCATCTTCTTGTGCCAGTAATACTCCTAGGGATGTACTTGTAGCTGAAATGTATAGGAGTAAGGATTTTCCATGAATAGGCACCATGAGAATAGGTGGAGAAGCTAGGTACCCTTTCAATTCTCTGAAGTTTGTTTCACAGTGTTCATTCCATTTGAAGGTAACCCCTTTATGTAGTATCTTAGTAAAGGGTTGTGCTCTATCTGCAAGTTGGGACATGAATATCCTGATGGATTGAAGTCTCCCTTGTAGTGTCCTCATTTGACTGATGTTACATGGAGGAGCCATCTCTAGAATAGCCTTTACTTTCGTAGGATCTACCTCGATTCCCTTCACTGATACAATGAATCCTAGGAGCTTCCCTAATTGGATCCCAAAGGCACATTTCTTTGGATTGAGCCTGAGTTGGAATTGTTCCATTCGATCCAATATCTTTTTTAGGTCAACAATGTGAGTACCTCTCTCCTTGGATTTAGCCAACGTGTCATCGACATAGTCCTCCATGTTCTTGTGCATCATGTCATGGAATATTGTTGTCATGGCTCTTTGATATGTTGCACCGACATTCTTTAACCTGAAAGGCATGACATTCCAGCAAAAGGTGCCCCATGCGCATGTGAATGCAGTTTTCTCTTGATCCTTAGGGGCAATCTTGATTTGATTATAGCCCAAGAATCCATCTATTAATGAGTACATCTGAAAGCCTGTTGTAAGATCTATGATCATGTCAATGTTTGGTAGAGGGAAATAATCTTTCAGACATGCTTTGTTTAGGTCTTTGAAGTCCGTATAGATCCTGATAGATTTATCAGATTTAGAAATGTGGACCACATTGGAGATCCACCCTGCATAGGCAATGACTCGAATAAATCCAGCTTTTAACAAGTTTTCTAGTTCTACTTTCACCAATAATGCAACACAAGGATGTATTTTTTTGAGTTTTTGTTTCACAGGCTTGATCCCAGGAGCTATAGATAAGTGGGGAATGATGAGATTAGGATATAGCCCTAGCATATTAGTGTAAGACCATGCAAAGTTGATCTTCTTCTCCTTCAGGAATTCTATGAATTGTACCTTCTCTTCTTTAGATAAAGATTGTGCCAAATGAACTATTTGAGGATTTTCAACCGTGCCCAAGTTTACTGGTTGTGTTGGTTCAATCAATACTGAAGATCTTTCCTGAAAGTGTTCTGGGAGGATATCAAGAGTCTCATCCTTTGGCACCTTTGAGAGGTTTTCACCATTGGATACATCTTTTTTCTTTACTATTTTGGGATCTGATATTGCCACAGAGTGGTTTTCACCATCAATCTACTTTTTCTTTTTATTTTTCCATTTGTGACTAAGAAACTTGATATCCTCCCGTGACATGTTCCCTCTCCTTGCATTGGTGGAAGAAGGGTAAGGTTCACAAGCATTGAGATAACAAGCTAGGGAGTGGTCATCAAAAAAGTTGAGGATAGGAGTAGGATCTATTTCAATCCAATCAATTAGGTCTGGAAGTACCAATGTTAGGGAGTCAGATTCTGGGAAGGACAACATTGTGTTAGCATCAAGACCATTAACCAACATGACATAGTCTGTTAAGTTAATATCTTCAATATTTAGATCAATAAGAGTGAGATCATTGTAAAAAGGGTCATTGTTAGTCATATGTGGATCAAACTCTAAGGACTTGTCAGTAGAAGTCTCATCATCATCTCTTTGTAAAAGGAGGCTTCTTGCTTGTAGCCTATGAAATTCTTCTAGACTTATGTATTCACCAGTGTCTCCATCAATGATTGGGGGAATGAACTCTTCTTCTGATTCAGGAGGATCGGTATCATTGAGAGGAGTGTTAGATCATTTGGTAGGAGCTGAGGGGGCTACAAATATGTGAATTGTATCTATCCCAATATCTTTAGAGGTGATAGATAGCTAATCCCATTCATAGTCATGAGAGTTAGTGACATCATCATTAGATCTGTTTAAGTATTCATAAATGGTTATTTGATGTACTCGACTAGCTGTTTGTAGATCAAAGTGGGGTAGATCGAGGACATGTGAAATTGTGACCAACTGCCCCCAGTTAGGATGTAAATTCTGTGGCCAGGGTATCTCTTGAGTGATTGTTGCTATGGTGTCTCCTACCTCTTGAATGGGAGGTTGTGCTAGAAATGGAGTGTGAAGACCCTATGGTACCTCAAAGCTAGGTATGTAGCATTCTCCTCAGTAGTTGGGGTCTTGTGCACCAACATGTAACAATCTTTCATAGGACCATTTCTCTAGTTCATCTATTTCATCACTCCCTTTATCTAAGTGTGGACCTACCGTTGGAGTGGGTTTATCAGTCTTGGTATTGAAACCTAGTCCTATTTTATCTCTGGTGTTGCAGAACTCCATGGGTATAGGTTCAATGATCCCTCGTCCTGTGTCATTTAGAGGTCCCTTTCCTTTGTATCACATTTGTGTGAGGAAATCATATCCCTTTCCATACTGTTGGGGGATATCTTCACATGTTTGACCTCAGATTCCACTGGTTCTCCTTTGTAAAGCCAGTCCAAGACTGCATGTTCTTCTGTGTTATCTAAAGAAGATGTGGATGCCTTTATCATGCCGGTTTCCTTGTGTACTTCTGGCTCTTTGAATGTAAGAGGTGTGAATATCGAAGAAGGTTTTCCATAGGATCATGGTGACACCAGAAGGTCTATCATTGAGGGAGTCAGGTCTAGTTTGTATTCTCCCATACCTATTTCTTCAATTTTTAAGGTTGTGCTAAAACTCTTCATAACCATGTCCTTGGTAGTTTTAGGAGCAACTACATCCATAGATTCTTTGTTGTGTGGGATCATGCTACCTACCTTAGTATTGTTGCAAGTGTAGTTAGCATCTATAGGAATCATCACTTCCACCCCATCATGTGGGAATTTTATGCATTGGTGATAAGTGGATGGTACAGCTTGCATTTCATGAATCTATGGCCTCCCTAGTAGGATATTGTAGGCCAATGGTAAATCTAGAACTTGACATATGAAATTCCTCTTGATTGGTCTGACTCTGATAGGTAGAGTAATAAGACGTCTGGAGGATCTTTCTTCCTCATCATAATCTTTGATTGTTATCTTTTTTCTAGTGTCAATTGTTTGTTCCGAGATACCTAGTCTCCTGATGAGATCTAGTGTACAAATATTCAATCCTGTGCCTCCATCTATCAATATGTGTCTAACATGGGATTTATGAGTAAGGACCTCGATATGGAGGGGTTGATTGTGTGGATGTGTCAATGACTTGTCATCTTCTTTAGAAAAGGAGAGGTAGCGTGGTGCTGAGATGTGATTGATCATCGCTTGAAATTTGTCTATATCAATATCTTTTGGAACATTAGCAGCGTGTAGGGCTTGTTCTAGGATTTCCCTATGTACCATGGATATCTTAAGCAATTCAAAAATAGAAATTTTGGCAGAGGTTCATTGCAATTGGTCTACCAAGTCATACTTTGCTATGGGAATAGTGACCATGTGTTTTGCTGCTAGTTTAGGAATAGTTACAATAGGAACCTTGGATGTTGACGTTGATGTCAGTTTTTGAGGTCCTTTGATTGTAACCTATGCTTGGCTTTGTGTTACAGTATTTGAGTGGGATGCGACACCTTTAATTGTGATCACATTGATGGATTTAGTTTTAATTTTAAGCATATTAATCACATTGTCACTTTTGGAATAGGTGTAGTTTACCTCAATACCCTTTCCTTTAGATGTTTCTCCTAATTAGGAAAGGGTTTTTTGAATGCTGTATGATCCTCATTGGTAGTATGTCTGTCTACTTTGATCTTACCTCCTTTGATGAGGTCTTGGATGACATGTTTAAGTTTGAGACAATTATTAGTCTTGTGGCCCTTGTTTTTGTGGAAGACACAATAGGAGTTATCATCCCACCACCTGGGTTTGACCATTGGTTCCCATGGTTTAGAATCAAGAATCATAAGAACTTTGTTATCCACCAATGTTTTCAAAATGGTCTCAAGAGTCTCCCCCAAAGAGTGAATTTTCTTTGGGTTTTTGAAGTCCATGTTCGTTCCTTGTTGTTATCATTGTTTGCCTTGGGGAGAGGTGTTACCTTAGCATCTTTTCTTGCTTGCATGCCATTAGTTAGATTGAATGCCTTGGGTTTAGGATTAATGTTAGAGGTGTCAACTACTCCATATTAACAACATTCTTGTTTTGTTTTCACCATTAAGGCTTGGAGTTGGAGTTATTGATTTTGTTTTCATTTTGAAGGGTGATTTCCCCTCTTTTAACCATGACTTCCTCAATATAGAGGGCATTTTTAATCATTCTATCAAAGCTAGGAGAGTCTTGCATTTGTAGAGCATAGCTCAATTCAAGCACTAGATTGTTAACAAAGATTTCCATCTTCGTTTCGGGAATGACCCTTGAATATCATGAAAAAATATTCCTCCATCTTTGTAGGAAGTGTGTGAATGATTCTCTAGTTTGTTTCTTGGTGTTAGATAGGTCCATCATAGTTACATCATGTTGGATGTTGTAGGAGTAATGTTGAATGAACCGTTTCATCAACTCCTTGAATGTCTTGACCTTAGGGTTTAATTTTGAGAGCCACTCCATGGCATTACCTCCTAGACTTCTTGGAAACAGTCACATAAGGTATGTGGGTTCGTGCATGTACTCAATGCTTAGAGATCAGAATTCCCTTACATGATCATGGGGATCAGTTTCTCCCATGTACTTGTCATACTTTAGCCTTGCCACATTGGGAGGAAATGGGACCATAGTGATACTCTTTTTAAAAGGAAATGGACAAATGGCATCCAAAGAGTATTTTGTTTTAGGTTTCTCCTTCTCTTGTTTGAGGTTCATGAGCTCTATTTGCATCAGATTGATCTATTTGGTGAGAATAGATATTGGGTTTGGTACCTCCTTTTCTTTGAGATCTTCTACATTATAATCCTTGGGTAACTTGACACCTGTGGATGCTAGATGGAGGAAGTATTTTTCTTTATCGTCACCAATTATACATTTTGATAGCTTGTGGATTCGCTTACTTTGTTTGAGTTTTTAATATTTGTCTTTAGGGATCTCCTCTTCACTGTCTGATCCAAATGGATTATGTTCAAACTTGGGTCTTTCTTCCTCTTCTGTGCCTTTGGATTTTCTGTGTTTTCCATCATTATAACCCTCAAAAGCCTTACTCCATTCGTTAGTGTTTCTATCCATTTGAGGGGAATCTAGATCAAGAAGGGAACTGTGAGATGTTTCTGCTTGAAAGTGTGGTGTTTTAGGAGGCACTTTCGATCCTTTAGTTGTGTACTGGTTGCGTCTTGTGTTAACCATGAAGTTTGTTTCTCAACTTTGTTAACGTTTCCCAATAATGCAAGTAAGGATTTTAGATCATTCAAGTGGGCGTGTCTAGGTAAAAGTAACTATTTGTTGTTGGTGGATGTAAATGATTCTAGCATCAGAGGGTTAGAATGCCCTGATAGTGAGTTGGGAACCAAGTTTTTGATAGGAAATGGGTAGACCACACGTATTGAACTGATCGAGAAAGACTGACTAAGAAAGCAAGGTGGACATTTCAAAAGTGTTTTGAAAATACATCAGGGAGACCAGAAGAGACAACATGAACCAGCTAAAGAGAAAAAAGGGTATCCTAATCAACTGAGACTTCCTAAGAAAAACTCCTACAAATGCCCACTGTCCTTAATGTGAGCCCCCAGATTTGAGCCTCTGATGGTACCAGATGCGATCCTAGAATCTGGATGCAACTGCTTGCTAACTAAATGTGATCCAGAATACCAAATGCGATCTTAAACACTAAATGTGACTTGGGAAATATAGGATGTGATCTTATGATGTTTTTTTTAGTCCTGAAAAGTTCATTTTTGAAGTGCATGAAGGTGCTTATTTCCAAATTTCATTAGGAGGTGTCATAAGGTGTGAAAAAAACTTGTACTCTAGGGTTTGAAATTTGTTGATTGTTTTGAGGAGCTTATATTTTTAATGATCTTTTGAACATGTCAAATAGTTTTGCATTGTTAAGAGGGTGAAACAAACACTCATCTTTTCCTATTCTCTAGGTGGAGGATGAAAATATTTTCTTGTTGACTCAGGTACACACTCAAATGCTAATTAGAATACAGCCATCACCAAGCATGCAATGGCTCCAGTCATGATACTGTATTAGCCGACTCCAAATGCAAGTGAGGGCACAATATGATGAGTGTCTTGGGGAAATTAATTTTTGCCTTGCACAAATATTATCACCCTTTTGGGGATGAATCAAGAATTATTTTAGTTGAAGTTGTTGTAGATTATTGGGCAATACGTTTGAAACTATCCCCCATAGAATTACACAAGGCAAAATTCAGGCATATAGCCCTATAAGTACCTGAATATATGTAGTCTCACAAGAAAGATTCAAGCAGCTCCGCTCTACATATACCTAAATATGTTCAGGGAATGATGTTGAAATTCCAAGAACAAAACCAGTTTTGTCTTCCGAGGCTTTAGCCTACGAGGAAGAAACTATTTATAGTGAGTTGGAAGGGTCTATGTAAAACCTATCCTCACTTGGGTCATTCCCAAGAGATTTTTTCCTCAATCGGTAGGCCCTCTACTATTTAAATGTATGTAACTAGGATTGGCGAGCTTTGGATGTCTAGATTTCTGATTCTTCCGAAGAAGAAGACCATACTCTCCTAATCTAAACCGTTTTCTACCAAAACACTTAAAGCAAAGTTCATTCCTTCAAGCTATGTTGAGCTCAATTTAGTTGTTCCTATTTAAGAAAATAGGATTTTGCTTGATAAGGAAAGTTTGCCTTGCTCAATTAACCACAAAATTTAGTGAGTTGCTTGTCCAATTACTAATCTAAAAGGAATTAAATGATTGAACTTGTTCTTTAATCCCACATATTTAGTGCTTTGTGTTGTTCATTTACTGTTTCCAAATTGAATTAGATGATGTGTTTTCTTGTTCATTTACCCCAAATTCTGTTCAATCCATAAATTGATGTATGAGTTTCTGATTTTCCTTAAAAGGAAAAGAGAATAATCCTCTAGCTAGTTTAGTGATAAATTGGAATATGTTCTTTAAGTTTGAAAGCAAGTAAATAGAGGTCAAGATGGGGGGTTGGCAACCTGTAAAACTGAGTTAGTATCTGTTTAGTTCAACTCCCATGAAAATCTCTAGAAACAACCTACAAACACTTGTTAAGCTGCAAAAATACCAAAAGCACAACTTGTCAAAATGTTAGGATTTAGGCAAACAAAATGCACAAGCTTTTTAACTAGATGCGAGCCTAAAATTTTACTGAATGAGAGCTAGCATCCTGTATGCGAGCTTCTTTACCAAATGCAATCCATTGCTGAACAAATGCGAGCCTAAACCAAAAATGACCTGGGAAATCTTGGATGCGAGCCTCATTTTTTGCGGTGCGAGGGCGTATCCCGGATACTATCTTGAATGACTAAAAATGATCCTGTGACCGAATCCTGAGCATGCAAATTGGCAAAAAAGTGATAGAAAATGAGGCCAAGTTGAAAATCAAGCCCCACAGTGGGCGCCAAAAATGTGCGTGTGTATTTGGGTACCTGATAAGAGAGACACAACACATCAATAAGTCATTGCATTAGTTCAAAAGGGTTAGATGAGCATGTAAAACTACTAATATCAACCTATTTCCTTCTAACTAAGAAGAGTGATTAGTAACATAATAGCCCTCAGATTATGCTACAATCAGTGACAAATATGACCTAGCATGAATGATTTTAGTTTAAAAACAAGCTAAAAGATGAGAAAACATGCATTCTAGCTCTAAGAATGGAAATAAGAACAATGTGAAAGCATGAAATAAGAAGTGAAATATGTGTCTAAGATTAATCTAATAGCATAGCATTGCATTTAGGATATGAGGTGAAGGCTTATTTGCTCTCAAAAATGGCTTCTATTTATAGAAGAATGAGAGAGAGAGAGGGGAGACAAGGCTCATTAATGAGTTAAGGGACTCATTAATGGAGGTGTAAGAGCCATTAATGCCTTGGGCATTAATGAGGCATGGAGGAGGCATATGCTTAAGACATCTTCATTAATGAGGCATTAATGACAGCCTTAAAGAAGCATGGGGAGAGTGTAAGAGGATGGCTTGAGAAGGTGGACCTTAAGGAAAGTCAAGCTTGAAAAAGTGGACTTTCTTAAGTGGGTTGAGTTGCTAATCATTCCTTAATGGAATGTGACAACATTAGGAAGTGGGTTAGGGTAGATTTTAGATTTAGGATTAGATTAGCAAGGGTGAATGGGTTGAGATGGGTTAGAACCCAGGGTAGAAGTGGTTGAGATAGGTTAGGTTGGGGTTTAGAAGAATATTAATTAAATGAATTAAACTTATTTAATTCATTCAAAAATAGGAATTTAATTATTTAAACAATTTAATTGCTTTTTAATAATTAGGGGACTATAGCCATTTTAATTAAATTAAATAGGCTAGGGGAATGGGTTAATTGCAAGTGGATAATTGGTTTAGGGATTTATTTAATTCCTTTATAATTAAATACTATAGCCATGTTTGGTTTTGGTTCGTTTTGATTGGTTTGAATTGATTTGAATCATATGGCTATAATAGTTAATATAAATTAGTGATAAAAATCACTTAGGACATTAAATTGATTCGAAGAATTATGCCAAGCAGTAACAAGGTCATTTGGACATAATCAAGGGTTTGATCACACTTAGGGCAAATTGGGTCTATAGTTGGAACATACCAAATTCAGGTGGTTACAAGATTAACTTATATTGTTTAACTATAATATTGACTACAAGTTGATTTGGGTTGTTTAAGTCACTAAAAGAATAGAACATTTAATTGATTATTAAATATGATAACTTATTTGATCATACTAAAAGGCTAATAAAATAATACGTAATTTAATAACATTAGATAATAATATAATTAAATAATAAATTGGAGGTTATCTAATAGTTTTTATTGTTAACTCGATAATCTACATGATAACTAATTTATTAACATTAAATGATTTCCAAAATAAAATATTTACTTAATGAATAAAAAAATAGCTAAAACACACCAAATTGATATGAAATTGATTTAAATGCTAAATTAATATTATTAAATTTGAAAAGGTATCTCAAAGAAAATCAATCATAAACTAATTGTATCATCTTAAAATGGAAGCAATTACATCTTGGTAGGTTTATCACCCTCATTTAGTGCATTTACATGATAGATTTGCATTTAGGATGCATATACACTTGGTAATTCTTTATTTATAGGTGAAGTTACGATTAGGATCCTGAGGATTCTCCTTGATTTCCTTCTTTGTGGTTCTATTTTCTAGGTAGGACCTATGCAATGGTCCTCCTGGCATTCATCACATTTTTTTTAGGCCCTTGTGCCCTTTTCCAGCACTCTGTTCTATTTTCCCATCATCCTAGGTCTCTAGCTGACCTAGAAACTTCACTGGTACTCTAAGTTGACTAGCTTGAAACCTCAGGTCACGACCGAGGTTGAACCTGACCTAGGTCAGGGTTGAGGTTGAACTTGACCTAGGTCAGGGTCAAGGTCGACCCTGACCTAGGTTGGGTTTTGGTTCCCGCTTTCAAGTTTTGATCATAGCAGGGTCCTAAATTCAAAATTGGCCCCCAGATCTGAATGCGGAAGGGTTTTTATCCAAAATCTAATTAATGAATTTCCTCCTTAGTTGGCTATTACTATTGGACCGTAATTTTAGGTGAAATTTGAATTAGGGGTCCTCACATTTCCCTACGAGGCTTACCTTGAAATCTGTATATAAGCACTCTCTTTTGCCTTCATTTGATATAAGATGATAAGGAAATGATGATGTAAGAATGCAAGAGGATGATATAGGAGGACAAGATATGATTATGCCTTGATGCAAGCACACATTTTGTGGACAAGTTATTGTGGACATTTATTAGAGCAAGAAAGAGTTCTTCAATCCTTCCTTCTTCTTTGATCTACGATTTTCAACATTCAAGCATTTAAAAGATACAATCATGGGGTAGAAACTACAGATTGTGAGTTTGGTAGGAGTACTTTAGCCTTGGGGGCTTGGTATGCTTTCTTTATCATATTTAAATCTATGCATTTCTCTCTCATTTTAATTCATGCAAGGGTTTTGATCTAGAGGATTAGATCTTGGAATTGCACATTTAAATCTCTTCCTATGAGAAACACACACACATATTCTGTCACATTCAACTATTTGTGGAGGTGGAAATCACCAAAATGGGGGTTTGACTAAGGCAAAAGCCTATATAGCCACCCCAAAACACCATTTTTAGATATCTACAATTGTTTTTTCGAGAGTTGCAGAGAAGATTTGGATACCCTTTTTGGAAAAATTTTAGGATCTGTAAATAGAATTTCTATTGGAGCAGTGTAGGTCAAGGTCGACATAAAAGGGCACAATTGTGCCCCTTTATTTGGGTCAAGGTCGACTTGGTTCATAAAATAAATATATTTTAGGGTTTTCTCCATCTCTGTGTCTCCATCCTAGATTTGGTTGCAGAATTTCTAGAAACTCAATACAGACACCAAAAAATAGGTATTTCCAGATCTGCTATGTTTTTGTTTTTTTAGACAAAAGTGGTAAGCCACTATAATATATTTATATAAATTGATTCAAAAATCTCAGCTGGGAAAGAATCAAGAAGAAAACGCAGCATCATCACTTATACATATACAAAGGTTCATACGATATTCACTATCCATCGGAGATGATATTAAATCTTTCATACAAATGGGAGTATAGACTACCTCCCCCAACCCATTATTTGATTATACATATGAATTAAGGGGTATCAAAATAACAAAAAATCTATCATGTCAAAATTGTAAACTTTGAATTTACTAATCATTCCACTCTTTACTCTCCCATGGCATACTCATCGCAACCTCCAAACCGCCCCAGTGAATCGGGTGCATCTCTGGTTTCTGACCACACTCTATGGATATCATGCTGAAGGTGGGGGAAACTAAGGAGCAACATGTTCTCGGCCCCTTCGTGAGTTTGTGAGGATGCAATCGGCGATTCCCAACTTTCACATTCTGCTTCATTTCTAACTGCCCCCGCGCATTCCAATTTCTTTAGCTGAGCAAAGCACGAGGTCTTCCATCCACTACACTCTGACTCCTTTCTTCTTTTCCCTATGCAATCTGCTTTCTTCAATAGAACAAAGCACGAAGGCTGCCAACCTCTGCACTCGACCCCCGAATTGAACAGCCCCAGTTTCAAAAATGACGATTGTTCTTCGTAAAGCTATGGGCTATTTGAGAATCTAAGTAAATCCAACAATGCAAACCCCACTTTTTTCACTTTTTCCTCCAACTGATAGCCGAGGGCCCACGCAGTGACTTGAAGAATAGATTTCAAATTTGACGAACTTCACTTTTCCACTGATTTTTTCATAGCCTCAAAAGTCACTAAAATCTCATGCTTTTGAAGTAAGTGATTATGCAAAAATATACCTCCTACTAGTTCCATTCCTCCCCATAAATCATAATAATGCATCGCCACATTCAATTTATTATCTGCAGTAAACACTAGACAAATTACCTTATTCGCTAGAGATTGGAGGAGGGGTGGAGACTGCAAAATATCCATGGCGTTAGATAGGAAGATGGACACAACATTTGAAGTGTATAAAAATTGTGATACTGTGGTGCCTAAATACTCTTCCCCAATGACTTGCTTAATAGCCCGTCTGACTGTGGGAGAGTGTATAACAAACATAGTATCCAACATCGTGTCCATCACTGGATTTGGTAACACATTCTCCTTAATATTCGGTGGTAGCCAAATGCAATGATTCTTAGGGATGATACCCCTATGTTGCTTATGGAAAGAGTCGCACAATACAGTGATATCTATATACTTTTCCATGTTCAAACCTCTCAGACCTTGCTGAAGCAGAGTGTAGCAGACTGTAAATCTCGGCCAGAGATGTAAACTAAATATCTATTTCTAAACAAGAGGATTTGGAAATTGAGTTCTGTACTTGTCAAACTCATAGATCCATCATTTAATCACTTTCACACCTGTGAAGCCATGTGAATAGTGGTAATCACCTTACTCGAGTGTTGTCAGCATTTCGTACTTCCATTCCTTCGCGCTATATGACAGTCTAGTGTATTAATGATAATGATCTTAGCACATAAGCCAAATCCTAAAATGACAAATTCTCATGCCAAAAACCATCTTGTCTAAGTCCTTTCACTTATTAATGATGACACCAATCTATATCCACTTGAATTAGTCTTTTAAGTTCTCCGTCCTCATTAATCAGATTCGATGGATTCAATGATAGAATGTGTACACCATCGCAGCCCAAATTAGATAAGTAATCAAAAACCTTATTTCCTTCCCTTAACGTGTGTGATATGCAGACATCATGACATTCTTCTAACATTCTCCAGAATTGTGTTAAAATATACTTTAACTTCCATGAATTTACCTTTTTATGTATACATGCATTTGTGATGACAGATGAATCACCTTCTATATGTAGTGATCGAAAATTACCCTGTTTAGCTAGAGTTAATCCTGCTAATAGAGCTTGGGCCTCTGCCAAATTATTAGTACCGACCTCCAAAGGAGAAGCGACAAGAGCAACTACTGTCCCTTTAATGTCTCGAATACATGCTCCCAATCCTGAGATTCTAGGATTGCCTCTCGAAGCTCCATCAAAGTTGAGCTTCATAAACCCCTGGTTTGGGGGACTCCAGTGCACATCTAATCTAGACATTGATACATTTGTGTTCTTTTAGTTCTGCCACCCATATGGAATAACAAGATATTTCCATTCCTGAAGCAATTTAGAGTCCCATGCAGTTACAACAAGGTTAAATTTGCAACTACTTACACTTACATTTGTCACTTCTGAAATAGATCGTTCAATCCCTTCCATAACTTTATCGATATGAGATATTTCTTTTCTGAATAAATGTTTATTTCTTTCCCACCATATGGCCCAAATTACTAATGCTGGAACACATATCCAAATCTTTGCAAATAATAATTTTGGATAAAGGAGTGGCCAAGACTGGAAGAGATTCCAAATATTATCTTGTAATGGAGTACTGTAGTTTAGTTTTCTTAATATGAAAGACCAGCATTGGGATGCAAATGTGCAATTCAATAACAAGTGATGCACAGTTTCTTCATAATCATTGCAAAAAAGACAATTAAAAGGAGGGGCAATGTTTAACCTGTTAAGCCTGTCACTAGTCAGAATCCTGCGCTTAATTGCAAGCCATGCAAAACAACCTGCCTTTGGG
>MU227381.1:2180047-2214125 GCA_018584345.1 Thuja plicata | reverse complement strand
TTGTCCAAGTAAAGGTCCCATTAGTTGGATAGATATCCATGAGATTATTATTATCCACAAAACAATTAAAATCCTGAATAGTTTTAGTGGGGGGAGAAATACCCCCTATTTTCTCCTCTTGGGACAAAAGTGCATTAAAATCCCCTCCAATAATAACATCTAGGGAATCCTGAACTTGGATGAATTGAGTAATCGAGTCCCAAACTCTAGCTTTATCCTGTGTAGGCGCAGGGCCATATACATTGACCAATATGAATGATGTATCAAATTTAGAAATTTTCATCATCTGCCAATTAGTCTCCTGGTGAATGAGCATGCCTCTGATATTTTGAGGGTTCCATAATACTGCAAGTCCACCGAAAGCACCCAAACTCAAATGATGCAAGGAATTCCATTTAGCAATAGTTTTTTCGTAAGTATCCTGGGATAATTTGGTCTCCTAAAACAGGACAATATCTGCCTGCATGGAATCAAAAATTTGTTTGATCCTATGCCGCTTGTCAGAGGCATTAATGCCTCTGAAATTCCATGATGAAATCCTCATTTCGGACAAGGAGAACCTCTTGTTCTCCTTGTCGATCTTTTGGTTACTACAAATCGCGCATCCAGAGTAGTTTGAATACCAGCTGCTATTTATGCCTTGGTTTTGGATCCCTTCGGTCTACCTCTGGACTTTGGCATTTTAGGGGATATTATGGTGTTCGAAGGTGATTGCACAATAGATAAAGTTTGATTATGATCAAACTTTTGATTATCATAATGAGACTCAGTGTCCATGGATATTTGAGACACTGGAATTCCCCCTTCTTGAGACCAAGTATTAACCTCATTTGTGATGTGTTCTAGCTGGTAGAGACACTTCTCCAAACCCAAAGGGTCCTCATAAGGAATGATTTGAAGTTGCTCTGTAGTATCTTGTAATAAACAATCTCTACTTTTATGAGGAGTACTAATTGAGCAATCAATAGGAAAAAAATCAATTTCCCCATCTGTAATCAACTTAAATATGGGAAGTTGATCAGTATCCTGACTATTCCAGAACTGGAATTCTCGAAGGAGATTGTCAAGCTTTGAAGAATCGTTATCACTAAAATTAAAACCTTCTTCCCTTGCTATACCAAAAATTAAATTATCAGTTATCTCCGAGATAATTTGATCCACGATTTGGTGGACCTTTCTGCCTGCTAGTGTAGGATTAATAAACAACTGACTAGGGATATTAACAAAGAAGATACCTATCTTTTTCAGGAAGTCCCCAACATCTTGAAAAAAAGAATATGACACTAGAGAAGCCGGAGGAATAGGGGGTAGCGATACCCACAGAAAGGCTGTATCAGAAAGTTGCTTGATAAATGATAGAAATCGCTTGATGAAACAGACAAAATCAAAGCTTGGCATAGTACACACGAATCCCACCGATCGGTCCATCATTACATCATATTGTTCAGAAAGGGATGGGGTATGATCATTTAAAGAAACTTTTTTTGAGCACTTCAATGGATCAGAACAATAATCAGAGCATAGAAGTGTGGCGCCCAAATGTCGAGCTTGACACTGGAAGTTAAAATGACCCAATCGATGCTGATATTTGTTAACTATAACTGCATCTTGAAGACTAATTATCTGTTCCCATTCGCCCCATTGAGATTTGAGACATATTGATGAAGGAAATTGCTTAATGATATCAACGAGAATACAAACCCTTACTTCCAGATGCAGGCAGTCAAAAGGAATAAGATCATGCTTAAGGAAAATACCCAATTTGTTGGCTATGATTTCAACAATCTCGGGATCGTGGTATTCTAAGGGCAGTAGTGGGAGTGAAATCCAATGGGGAAAAAACCATGGAAGTGAAACCTTGGGGTTAAAATTTGGGGTCCAGATCATGGTATAGAGACCAAGCCCCTGGCAAAACCAACCCTTTTGATTGTGGACAGAGTTTCTATGCTCTTTCGATTCAAAAAGGGCAACAAAATACTCTGATTCCATATCCATATAAAATATATCTGTTAAACCAGTCCAGGACACAAAAGCCCATTCCTTAATGATTTTAAAAGATAAAGAATTTGAAACAAACTTACCAATAAGAGCTGTCTGGTGAAGAAGACCAATAGAGTGCTGAAGTAATTTATATGGTAAAGTAACAACCTGATTCTTTCTCCCACTACTCAAATCAAGCTGGAGTTCTGCATCTGCAAATGATAAAACCTTCTTTTGCCAAATTTGATTAGGAACTTTTGGATTGAAGGGGGCCCTAGTTACAACCAGTGGAACAGAGATGTCCTGGATTTTATTGTTATCATTGGGCTGATCGATTGGGGATGCTTTAGATATGCCGACCGGCGACCTAGGCGAAGTTTCGTCAAAAATATCAAAGATGGGCTTTTTTTCCTTATTCATCTTTCTACTACGAGCAGAGGCCTTCTTAATGGTGAAATGATTTCGATTGCTATATGTCCCTTTCAAAGAAGGATCTGAATATTTGAAAGAGGGGTTTTCCCGCCCAGGCATTTTTTGAAAATGCAGACGATACATATCACGGGCGACATGATGTTTAATTTAGATTAATTGAAATAGAGACCAAGCCCCTGGCAAAACCAACCCTTCTGATTGTGGATAGAGTTTCTATGCTCTTTCAATTCGAAAAGGGCAACAAAATACTCTGATTCTGTATCCATATAAAATATATCTGTTAAACCAGTCCAGGACACAAAAGCCCATTCCTTAATGATTTTAAAAGATAAAGAATTTGAAACAAACTTACCAATAAGAGCTGTTTGGCGAAGAAGACCAATAGAGTGCTGAAGTAATTTATATGGTAAAGTAACAACCAGATTCTTTCTCCTACTACTCGAATCAAGCTGGAGTTCTGCATCTACAAACGATAAAACCTTCTTTTGCAAAATCTGATTAGGAACTTTTGGATTGAAGGGGGTCCTAGTTACAACCAGTGGAATAGAGATGTCCTAGCTTTTATTGTTATCATTGGGCTGATCGATTGGGGATGCTTTAGATATGCCAATCGGTGACCCAGGCGGAGTTCCGTCACAAATATCAAAGATGGGCTGTTTTTCCTTGTTCATCTTTCTACTACGAGCAGAGGCCTTCTTAATGGTGAAATGATTCCGATTGCTATATGTCCCTTTCAAAGAAGGATCTGAATATTTGAAAGAGGGGTTTTCCCGCCCAGGCATTTTTTGAAAATGCGGACGATACGTATCACGGGCGACATGATGTTTAATTAAGATTAATTGAGGCTAAAATTAAAACATGATTATTAAGGGTATTTTTTAGCCTCAATTAATCTTAATTAATTTAGAGAGGAGGAGGATGTGATTTTCCATGCTTGAGTGGAGGCAGGTGTGAAGGGAAAAAAATGTTGATGACACAATGTGGCGGAGGGAAGGCAGAGGCAAGCCAACCGCCACCCTCCTGTGGTAGACCACTGCCCTACGATCCCTACAGACAGTGGTCCTCATGCCACTGTTGTGGCAGAGCCATGACACATGGTCGCCACAGGTCAGGGGAGGCCCAACCCTCCCCGCCCCACTCATACGGGGAGGGGGGGCATGGGGTAGGATTTTGGCCCTCCTCACCGACCTCAAACAAAGCATTTCTTACTTACTTTTTTTTTGTTTCTTTTGTTTTTGTTAGGTTAATATATTTATTTATTTATATATAAAAAAATAGATGATTTATATCATTTAAATAAAATAATTACATGAGAGTATAGTTTTTTTTAATCTTTGCAACCACTTTTACATTTATATATATTTATTTATACGTATATCAGATTACATACAATGTGTTAAGATACAAACATATAACCTAAAATTTAAATTATTTCTGTAGTTGTATAATATTTTTTATTAAAAAGGAACATGAATACTCTATACTTACATGGTTGAAAGTATGTTCAAAATATTACTTTTAAAGATTGTTTACATATTGTGTAAACCTTGAAAATACAACATCTACTATTTAAAAAATTAGGAACAAGTGATAACTAGATTTATCTATGGGAAGTATTTTTACTAATTTTGTTACTAACCCTTATAGGAATTTTTTTAGGTAATCCATCCATAATGATTGTCTAGGGGATAAACTTTTTAGTAGATTAGTTAATCAAAATTTAACCTCTAAGATTGAGGATCAAGTTTCCAATACAGTTAAGTTTACTAAAAGATAAATTAATTAATAATCTATTTATTTAGTCCTACAACTTAGGTGTATTTACTTAAATTGAGAAATATATATCCATTTTATCTTAAGTAAAGAATTATTATATATTAACTATATGAGAAGGGGAATTGTATAAATCTAACCTGCTCTACAAAATTCCTTAAAATGAAAATAATTGAAATTTCATTATTTTTATCTAGATAATCAAAGTCACAGTTCAAGGATTTCTTCATACAACACAATATAAAACATTAACAAAATTGCTAGAAGATTGCCATTTTAACAATAAAGTTTAAAGAAAATATAGATCCAAATACTCTTCTTATTTAATAGCAAGTAGTGAATACAATTATTTCAAAAATACATGTGCCTTTAAACAAGGGGATTACAAATTTCTATTTCCTTTAAATATGACAAGGAGAATTGTAAACAAAAGAGATTTGTGCAAGATATGGAATCTAAGTTTTCATGACTCCAAGCTATACTCTTAGGAGGTTTCCAAAACCTGCATAAGATGAGGAATGACCATGGAGGCTCACCTCCCAACCTAGGAATTTTTAGGCCACCCTCCTGTTAGGGGATCCAAGGGTAGAATAAGTACACACAAGCACACACAAAAAAAGGAAGGAGAAAAGCAAATAGAAGTTCAAAAACTCCAAAATCCCAAGGATAACATAGGTCTCCAAGAGGCCTAAATTACATAGGGTGAAGGAGGACTACCATAAGAGGATATAGCCAAACATAATATAAAGAACAAAGGATGAGGCCACACATGGACCCAACAATCCTTAAAACCAACCATCTCCTCTTACTCAAAATCATGGCCTCCAACCATAAATACGTCCCTTTGTTGATCTCTAGGTTTTGTTGATCATTAGTGTCCCACACTTAGTCATTTATCCAGGAAGGTTAGCCGGTCATCACTATGGCTGAGCTATCCAGTATAGGCTAAGAAATCTGGCATAGTAGTTTCCAAGAAGACAGTGATTTCTGAGTGATTCGACAATCAAGAAATTTTTTATCATGTTCATGCTGAGTGCCAGAGTTTTAATGTGCCGAGCAAGACAGTTTTGACATACATGTTAGGAATGGCACAAAATTGTAGGTAAACCATTTTGGGCTGACTTTTTCATGCATTTAATGATTTCAACAGAGTTAATTACGCATTAATTATTTGATCCCAATGCGTGGCATGGAGCCAATCAAAAAATTGGAATGCCTAAGCGGCATAAGATTTTGATCTTGATCATTGTTCTAGATCTAATTTCTAGATTCATGAAGTATATTAAGATTGCTTCTTAAACCCTAAGTGTGTAGATGTGAGAGAAGGTGTATGCATACAGAGAGATGTACAAAGGGTTATTTTGATAGAAGAAGCATAGATCTTGTAGAGTGAAAGAGAAGTGAACAATAGAGTAAAGACACATCAGATTATTAGATCAGAGAAGGTATTGGAAAGAGAAGATTCATTATCAGCATCAGAGTGCATAATGAAGGATCAATTCTTGAGACATTCTAACTAGTGTATCAGGTGAAATCTCTTAACAGAGTGGTTCTAACAGACCTTTCTAAATCTATTAGCCGAGTGCTTACTTTGTTGTAAGTTTAAATCCTTTTACAAGGTAGATTGTAATGATCTTAAGCTCTTAACCGGGAAGACCTTTAACCAGGTAGATTTTGTATTGTGATCAAACTTTGTAGCCCTAATAGGCACACTTTATTGCTATAGTAGTGAAGATCTTTGTGGGTGTTATCCCCACCCTAGTTTTACCTTATTGGGTTTCTGGGTTACCAAAATATATTGTCTTGAGTTATTTATTTACTGTCATGGATGCTACTAGTTGATAGTTCAATTATATTTATGCATGGCTATGAATCAATTTTGTTTTAAAGGATAAAATTTTAAGATCTGATTCATCCCCCTCTCAGTATCTTTCTTTCCCATATTGTATTTCCAACAATGGTATCAGAGCGTAGTTCCCCTACAAAAGGTTTTAATTAGCTTGAGAGTACAGATCTTGAGATGGAGATTTACAAGTTGGGTAAAGTCATTGAGAATCAAAAGATTGAAATTCAGCTAGCATTACATCAGCTTGAAACTGCAAGACATGAGATAAATAAGTCCTTGCAAGTACGAAAAGATTTGGCCAAACAAATGAATGATACACATTATCGAGAAGAAGACACTGCAAATATATTTCAGAATGGAGACTCTACTGAGAGTGATGCAGCAATTGCAGATCTACTGGAAAGGAAAAATACATTGTGTGAAGAAGTCACAAACCTGAAAAGAGAACAAGAAATGTAGATAGTAAGACTATGTGAAGTAGTAGAACAAAAGAAGAAAGATAAAGATGACAAATCTATGGCTAAAGAAGATAAAAGAATGATGACTTTCAGACTTGATGAAAGGACACATGAAGAAAAAATGATGACAAATGATCAGGTTGACATGATGAGCCAACTACTACTTACAAATTAGGAGATCAGTAGGAAAGATATGGAAATTGTGAATCTGAGATCTGAAAATAGTCAATTAAAAAATGAATTGAGATCTGAGAAGAACTGAATGAAAGATTGAATATACCCACTGAAGCATTGACTCATTTTGAGAATCTGATGGAAGCATCAAGGAGATCTAAATATTCTTCTAGATTAGGCCACACTGAACAAAAAACATCTACTGAGAAAGGATAATCATTTAAGATTGGTGAAAGGAGGAGTGCAAAGAAAAAGAACAACAAGCCTGTATGCCATCACTATGGAAAATCAGGACACACAACAAACATCTGCCGAAGCAAGAATGGTAAGTCCAATCCTAAACCTAAGTTCAATGGTTATTTCTTTAACTCTAATAAGTTTGGACATCAAGCACATGAATGTTGGGCAAAGGCAAACAATGCACCTCCCACACCTAGATTCAATGGGAATTGTTACAACTGTCAAAAATTTGGGCATAGAGCACAAGATTACAGATCTAATGTTAAACAAAAATGGACATCAAAGACACAAGCAAAAGAACCAAGGAAGGGTAACACTTACAATTGGGATTATAACACATGGCATAGCTATCATTACTATGGTGAGTATGGAAATGCTCCAGAAAAATGCATAAAGACACACTTCAGAGGTAAATCTAAGAGTTGGATGAATGGAAGCCTAGTTTGATATAACTGTTTGAAAATTGGTCATACTAGGAGAGATTGCAAAACAAGGGTACCTACTCCCACTGTTGAGCTGATTAGAGCACAGATGAACTAGACATGGATAAGGAAAGCAGAACCTAGCAACAGTGAAGCTACTGAAGCTGAGGTCACCCAATCCAATGGATCAAGTGATCCCACCATCACTAATTAAGCAAAGAAAGGTATGTAAGGAACTGTGTTTATATTTTATATCTTTTATCAGTTCCTAACATATAAAAGTGCAAAAGTCCATATCTGCATATGTTAAGATGCATCAGGACATATTTTAAGTTATACAACATACAAATTCTAAAGCACTATAGGTGCTGAGCATCAATATATTTCTAATGTATGACGAGTAAGTTTTTTTTGGTGGCTGAGTGATAAGAAAATTTCATGATTTGGTTGAGGATAGCTATTTGGCACTCACTCAATGGAAAGAACATTTAATGCTGACCTAAATTTCAACCATTGGAGCCTATATAAAGGGAAGAGATATTTCGTTTCTTCTCACCATGCAATTAAGAATTTTGTAAGAGCGATTATGCATTTGTGAACTTGAACTCAACAAATATTTTTAAAGATTTCTACAGCGTGCTGTCGGCAACCTCTTCAGTGGAAATTGTGGATTTTGTTACTTGTCGAGGTACTCTATTCGTGATCTTTGAAACCCTAAATTTTGATGAAAATGGCCACAAGTTCTTTTGCACCAGTGAAGATAATGGAGAAGGAATTTCTAAACATTCAATTGGTAAGGAGCAACACCTATGCACCTCCTAATTTCCATGCAGTTCCTAAGAGCGTTATCAAGGGTGATTTGACTGGAGCCCTATCGTCAATTCCACCGAAGGTACTTATGATCCACAATATAAGGTCATGATACATTGGTAAGATAAGTGAAGTTGGTGATCATGAGTTGCGAGTATCTTACAATAAATTATGCATTGATGGAGCCTTAAAAGATGAATACAAACACCTAGCCGAGAGAGGGTTGACTTGTGCCCTAGAATTTACAAGAGAATTTAGAGTGGAATGGATCAATATTATTCTGTGTCATGTGCATGACATGAACATATGGGTGGAAAATGGACCAGTCACGATAAAAAGGGAGATCATTCATCCAGTAACAGGTTATCCAATTCTAAACGGGAAGAGAATGATGAAATGTCAGAGTAAAGAGAAAATAGAAGAACTCACTGGAGCCATTTGGAACAAAAGAGGGATGATGATCTCTACAATTAAAGATTTAGAGCTTGATTTCATAGTAAGGGTTATAGCTCATAAATTCTATCAGTTAAGCTGACTAGATAGTTTCCCATGTGTTGCAGTCGACCAGGCATGGAATATTATAAAGAAGGATCATACATATGACCTTGCCGAGCTACAACTGATGCAACAGACTGAGAACCTATCTTCATTCAAAAGAGCAAAGAATTTAGTATGTAAGTTTGCATCTCTGCTCATGTGCATATTTTTATACATACATAATACATTTCCTTATTTCCTTAGTATGTAAGTTTGCATCACTCAGCAAATCAATGCATTTATTTAGCAATTAGGTGATAATTTTGACAATGTTATGGAACATATTTTGTGGAATTCAAGAAAAAGATGAGATTAAGGAGTAGAATTCCCAGTTCACTAGTTGAAAAACATTATGAGGATGTTTATTTCCTAGTAGACACAGATTACACCTATGTGTAGGCAGTAGTGTCGAGGGTATCATGGCTAAGGCCAGTGCCTTATTAAGTAAACATTGATGAGACATCTGTAGCAATAACAACTTTATGGAAGAATAAATTGATAGTACAGTGAAACGTTTTGGTAACTATGAAGAAGCTAAGTCCGGAATCACTATGGATTTGAAGGATGGCAATATGGAGAGAAAGAGGAAGAAAATTGTCAAAAATCTAATGAAGATGGTTGGAATTCAGAGTGATGAATAAGTAGAGGATGTACCTTTGGGGTTGTCAACAGGACATGGAGAAGACATGTCTAGTGAAGAAGAAGAAGAGGTCAATGTGAAGGGTAAAGGGAAACAACTAGTAGTTGCTGAGGAAACTAAACAAAGCAAAGATAAACTAAAGAATACCCCTCCTGTTGGTAACCGGCCAAGGACCCGGGCATCATCTCTTGCTTAGACAACACAATTATACACTAAGAAGAATGCTGGGGAGAGTAGCTTAGGGAAGAGGAAACAAGTTGAAACCAAGGTTGTACCGAGCCAACATGCTAAGAAAAGACCAAGAAGGAAGCTATACTTGGAATCTGAAGATGATGAAGAGATAGATACAGTTGTACCTAGAAACATACCTACAACATCATTTAAACCAATGACCAATTTGGATGAGGTAAGTAAGAACCTAAGAAGCAATTCAGCTTTAGCAAGATTCAAATTTATAAAGTATGAAAAATTGAGTGTAGTAAATAAGCACAAGATTCAGGAAGCTTTAATTGATATGATGGGAACTTTCAAAATGACACATGTGGAGATAGGAGATAATGTTCCTATAGAACTATATGATATTTTGTCTCAGAAATAGAAATATGCACTAATGATAGGAAGACATATTAGGGAAGGAACATTGGCTAAAATCATTCCTGAATTGACAAAGAAACAAATAGCTAAGTTCATTGAGCAATATAAGGGGAAGTTTATTCCTAAATAGAGAGACTATACTATTTTGAGGAATGATGTTGAAGGTATAGTACAATAGAGTAACAGAATATGGAAGGAAATTTTTGGGTGAATTACTAAGAAGGCTGATGATAAAGAAGAAGACAACTCAGAGCCAAAAGAAATGGAGAAAGAAACTGCTACAGATCAAGCATAAACTGAAATAGAACCCCGAAAGGAAACAGGTGATGAGCAAGTTACAGACTTGATAATGGATAGCCCAATTGACACTGCACTTGGAGAAGACAACAATGTGGATGTCGAGGATTATAATGAGCCAGAAGACACAAGTATTCAATTGCCTATTTAGGAAACTGAGATAGAGTCAGATAAAGAAGGAGAAAAGGAGGTAATCAATACAAATCCACCTATTTAGAGGTTGTACAAACAATATTAGAGAGTGGAGATAAGATGGAATAAATTGTTGATAAGCCTATAGAGAAAGAGGCTATACAAGTATTGGTTGATCTACCACACTCTGCATCATCCACTCCCACTGCACCTAAAATAGGAAGTGTACCTAATCAGTAGGTAATCTTTACTTAGATGAAGGAAGAAATTGAAATTAACACTGACAAAGGTAAATATATCACTGTAACTGGGCCGAGTATCAGCTCTTTAGAACTCTAAAGGAAGAAGTCACTTAGTCCAAGTGTCACTTTGGATGAAGTGATTGTGATTCCTAAATGGGATACATACAACTTGACATATGAGCAGATTCAGACTCTGCAAGACCTTTTGAAGAGGAAGAAGAAACAAGAAGAAATAAAAAGGGAACACCAACAAAAGAAAGTATTACATGAGATAAAGGATATTTTTGTTGATTCTTTTGATATAACAGATGTAAATGAACAAATGTCAATACTGGAACAGTTAGTCCATATTGGGCAGAAAGTTAATGATGAAAATGTTGAGGCAAATGAGAAGTTGCTACAATATTCTAAGAGAAAATTTGAGAACAAAGTTTTGGAGAAGATATCAGCAGAGATTGCTATCAAACAGGTTGAACTTTCTTCTCTTATTAGTATTCTTGAAGAAGTTGCAAATAATGTCTATTCCTTATATAGAAAGTTATGTGATGTATAATTGTTTACCAAGGATAACCAAAAAATTATTGAGCAATTGCAACTATCTTTAAAGTCAACAAGGAGTACATTGAGTATGGATGCTAGTTCTAGCTCCTTACATTTTGACAAGTCGACTCATACATAGAGAAGATTAGCCGAGCTTATGGATAAAGATGGCAGAACTAGAGAAAAGTTAATAACTATTCAGACTGCCTTAATACCTCATCTGGAGGTTATACAAAAGGAACTTACAGCTGCAAATGAATTAGTCAAGAGGGACTCTCATCTCTCTACAACAGATAGTTTGGTAAGTCTAGCTGCCGAGCTAGAAATTAAGATACAAGTCGTGAAGTTTGTAAAAGATAGTTGGGATACAACATTTGCACTAACACTACAACTTCATAAGTCATTTTTGGATAAGTATAAATGGACCCCTATAGCTACCAGTGACAAAAACAAGGGGGAATCAGATAAAGATATGTAGAATTAGGCATAATATTTTGTAAGGCATGTATATTATGTAAATATGAAGTATAATATTAGGGGGAGTACGTTGTGTACTTTGGAAAATTTTTGTGAATGTAAAGAAATGATAAGTGTGTTTTTGCCACTAATATCAAAAGGGAAGATTATTGATCTCTAAGTTTTGTTGAGCATTAGTGTCCCACACTTAGTCATTTATCCAGGCAGGTTAGTCGGTCATCACTGCGGCCGAGCTATCCAGTATAGGCCGAGAAATCTGGCATAGTCATTTCCGATTAGATAGTGATTGCCGGGTGACTCAACAATCAAGCAAAATTTTTTCATGTTCATGCCAAGCGCTAGAGTTTTAATGTGCCGAGCAAGACAGTTTTGACATACATGTTAGGAATGACAAAAACTTGTAGGTAAACCATTTTGGGCTGAATTGTTCATGCATTTAATGATTTCAACAAAGTTAATTACACATTAATTATTTGATCCCAATGCGTGGCATGAAGCCAATCAGAAAATTAAAATGCCTAAGCGGCATAAGATTTTGATCTTGCTCATTGATCTAGATCTAATCACCAGATTTGTGAAGTATATTAAGATTGATTCTTAAACCCTAAGTGTGTAGATGTGAGAGAAGGTGTATGCATACAAAGAGATGTACAAAGGGTTATTTTGATAGAAGAAGCATAGATCTTGTAGAGTGAAAGAGCAGTGAACAACAAAGTAAAGACACATCAGATTATTAGATCAAAGAAGGTATTGGAAAGAGAAGATTCGTTATCAGCATCAAAGTGCATAATGAAGGATCAGTTCTTGAGACATTCTAACCAGTGTATCAGATGAAATCTCTTAACAGAGTGGTTCTAACAGACCTTTCTAAATCTCTTATCTGAGTGCTTACTTTGTTGTAAGTTTAAATCCTTTTACAAGGTAGATTGTAATGATCTTAAGCTCTTAACCAGGCAGACCTTTAACTAGGTAAATTGCATATTGTGATCAAACTTTGTAGCCCTAACAGGCACACTTTATTGCTGCAGTAGTGAAGATCTTTGTGGATGTCATCCCCAACCCAGTTTTACCTTATTGGGTTTCTAGGTTACCAAAATCTGTTATCTTGAGTTATTTATTTACTGTCATGGATGCTACTAGTTGATAGTTCAATTATATTTATGCATGGTTGTGATTCAATTTTTTTTTAAAGGATAAAAGTTTAAGATCTGATTCACCCCCCTCTCAATATCTTTCTTTCCCATATTGTATTTCCAACACCCTTATGACCCCCAAATGCCCATGGCATGTTTGGCATCATGGGGAAACACACACACCCATGTACATCCCTCCACACATGGGAGACTCTACAATGCATGGATAGTCACTAACCTTCACCATGTTCAAGGTTACTCTACCTTCCCAAGGGTGAGTGTGCCTTGAACCAATATCCCATACATAAAATATCATGAAATAAACACAAGACTCAATGAGACAAACTCCATGGAAACCCATGAGGTTAAAAGCAATAAACATAAACTCCTTTAATGGATTTCTTAAGCTATTTTCATAGAAAAGAAACAAAACTACTCTAACTATGCTAACAAGGAATCCAACCTTAAGCCCAAGCTATGGAAATGGAATGGTGGTTTGTGAAGAGCTTCTTCTTCCAATCCTTCTTTCTCTTCTCAAGGCTTTCTTCTACAACTTAATATGTCTCTAAAGGTAAAGAGTGGGTGAACAACCCAAACTCCCACTAAAATCTTCCTTATATAGGCCTTCTCCTAAAATATCAAGAATCATTAATGAGGAAGAGACCCTAACCCATCCCATCTCCCACTTGCATCCCTTCTCCATAAATTGAGTTAAATGCAAAAAAGGAAAGAGGGGATGGCTTAACCAAAGTTTTTGAACTCTCCAAACTAGTCACTCTTCAAAATAAAGACTTTAGGGATGACATAAATGAGTTTTAAGGCTCTTAATGGGCTGAAAATGACCGCTAACCCCTAAGGCACCAAGTGGGGTAGTTATTCTTGACCCTAGTTACCATCTGAGAGCCCAAAAGACCCTCCTAGACTCTACCCAAAGTTAACTCATGAATTCCAAGTCAATTTGACCCATCTAGAAGTTTCCTAACTCAAGGTAAGCTTGGGTACTACACTAGGTAACCTGCCTGCGGTAGAGTTAATCCTACACTTAGTCACATCTACTAGCCATGCTAACATATAGAGTGCACGTGTGTCAAGTGAAACAACAATATTACATAATCATGACTTGTTTACACATTTACTAAATTAAAATAAATACAATCATACTTCACACAATACAACAAGGTCCATGTCTCTTTTTATAGAAAGGACCTTAGCATTACAGTGATATCATAGGTTCATTCCTAAATCCCTGTTTAATACCATGGTCACTATTCCTGCACACTCATTGCACACATCATTAGTTCCACTAAAACATCATATAAAACATAATAACATCTATCATACACTATTATTTTGCATTGAACAATAACTCTTTTAAAATGTACACAATATCTGCATTTAAGTAAATAAGCATATATGATTTCCCCAAACCGATTTACCTCATGATAACATATTCATACTAATTTAATGTAATACATCACAAAAACTAAATTATAAACTAAAATCTGCATCTCTAATATAAAGTATCACATAGGTTCCCTAATTACATAATCAGGTGATGTATACAAACAAAGGATTCAATAGATCCATAAAGTAAATACATGTGTCCCAATAGTCCAACTATAACAAAAATAAGTATCAAATGCATAGTATAGAAAATAAATGCAATGCTAATCCATATTGGGCTAGGGTAGGCCCCACACCCACCCCCTCTAGGCATGAACATCCTCCTGGATTTCATCAAAGAGGTAGGGGAACTATGATCTCATTTGTGTTACATCCTCCCAAGAAGCTATAACCTCATCATAACAATCCCACTTTACCCTAACCTAGTCTAGCTCTAGGTCTCAAAGGCCCAATATCTGCCGAGCTAATATATGAATTAGCTCCAAAGCCAGCTGTCTGTCTGACTCCACCTACAAGGAATCCTAATCTATCACATGAGACTCATCATATATATACTTCCACAAGATTAAAACATGAAACACATCATGGATGTGTGATAGGATAGGTGGCAAAGCTAAAGAATATGCAACTAATCCTATCCTCTCAAGGATCTCAAAAGGTCCAACAAATAGTGGTGCAAGCTTAGAGCCCTTTCCAAAATGGATTAGACTCGTATGTGATCTGTAATACCCACCCTTTAGTCTTATTTTCTATTTCGGTTGCCAAACTCTTTTAGGCCTATTCATGTATGTGTTGGTTATTTCAGATAGTTTTGAGGATATTCATGTATTACTTTTCATTATGTTATTGATTCATTTCTTAGTGTATTGTAGTATCTATTTGCATATGATTTATGATTATTTCTTGTTGGTTAGGTATGTGTTATGATGTCATTTTGATTATGGTTTTCTAACAATACTGACCCTATATTTGTATGCACATGGAACATTTGTATGATTTGCATTACTATTTGGTGTGTTTGGTATGGTATGAGACAGATTCGTAGTTACTTTCTTCAGCGAGATCCACACGATAAACTAGTCTCAACCATTATTTGATATATTATATGCATGCATATATTCATCTTGGTGATGACAGGTTTGTTGGTATCGGGCTACGTCTTCCCTGAATTGGCAGGAGTGAGCGTGCCGTATCGCAATATCTTAATGGTAAGACAGGGGAGATAATATTTAGGCCTAAATCCATACCCTAAACCCATATTTTGTCCAAGAAATGGATAAGAATTTGGCTGACTACCCTAGCGTTTGAATCCATCAAGTGACATGGATTCGTGAGCCTGTTTGTGTGTGTTTGTGTTTGTGTTTCAGTGGTTCTCTAATTCAGTTGGTTTTCTATTTTGATGGTTTTCAGTTGATTTTATGATGCTTTTGGCTTGATTTATTTTATGAATATTTATGGTAAATATTAATGTTAATTATTATACTTTAATAAGGTTAAAACATTGATATATTGATTATATGACTATTTAATAATTAAATATTAATTAAATGCCTATATTTAATTAATTGATTTAATTATTAAGTCTTGATTTAAATAATTGAGATTTATTTAATATTAAAGTCAATTATTTTAATTAATTGTGCAAGTTGATTTATTAAGTGCTGCTTTGAGTTGTATGATTAATTGATTTATTTAAATGAAATATTCTCACATGCATTTTCAATTATGACTTTGCTTTTATATTATAAAGTTGAGTTGTGCATGCTTTAAGTGAAAATTAAAAATAAAGAATTTGTTTTAATTATTAATTAGATAATTAATATTCCCTTTAGGGTTTCACTTTTTGAAAACCTAATTGCTTGGTTTTTTATATCTTTGGATTGAAATCTATTTTGGAGGTTGGTCAATCAGGGAGAAGGAGAAATTAGGTGAGTGGAGTTTTGGGAAAGCTTAGGAGCATCTTTGGATTTTTCATTGCTTGGATTTGTGAATTTTTTCCTCTCATCAGTTATTAAGGTAGGATCTCGATCTTGTAAATTCTAGCTTTCAGATCCCCGTCTTCTATGCATCTAAAAAGCTAGGATCCTTTGGTTGAATCTTCCTTGTTTGCTAATATGTGATTTTATTGATTTAAATTAAGAAAATATGTTCATGGTTCAATTTTGTGGCTTCCTTCATGTTTGCATGTCAGATCTGTACTTTTGGGCATAAGGGTTTTATTTTATTGTATTAGATGCAAAACGGGTGTTAGGGTTTTCATTTGGAATGTTTTAGCTTCAAACATTGCCTTAGGGTTTCAAATTTATGGAAATGTCTCCTTTGAGGGAAAATTGGTGATTGTGTGAAAAATGGATTAAACCCTCAGATCTGTGAATATCTTACCTTGAAAGTAGAAAATTCACCATTGTCATGTTCTTGCCAAAACCAGATTTAGATCTACATGAAAACAAGACAATTGAGTTAATTTGCATGCTTAGAAAAGAACTCTTCTTGAAAAAGAAATAAACATTAAATTTAAAATCCTTTTCTTGTTTGAATCAATTTGCATGATTTAAAGAAAAACCCTATTTTCTTCCATTTTAGCTATTGGTTGAGGGAAAATGTCTCTAATATTGAAAAATAGTTTAATCAATTTATCCTTGAAAGAAAGATTATTATTATTATTTAATTTTTTTTTAAAAACACCCTTGCTGGAAAAAAAAATATAGTATATTCACAAGTAAAAATAATAATTTTTTTAAAAAAAAGGATGAATTAAATTATTTGCTGATGTCTTTGTTATTAGTTTTTAACAAAAATAATGATGAAAACAAAATTAAATTCGAAAAGAAAGAAAACAAGATTTAAAAAAAAAAGTTAAAGTAAAAAAGAAATTAAAAAAGCAAACTTAGTGGTGGCGGGGGCCACCACACCCCCCACCACTGTGGGCACTACAGTGTGGTTACCCACTGCTGAGGCAGTTGGCGCGCACTACCACTGCGGTACCTACTGGAAAGGCAGTGGGGCCGTAGGGTACCTGCGGCTCGTCCTTTTAAAAGGACTCCAGGGTGGGGCTGAGACCACCCCCCCACTATTTTTAATTTCAGTTTTGTTTTAGTTAGTTTAAATTTTATTTTATTTAAATTTTGTTTTTAATTAAATTTATTCTTATTTTAAAATTAGTTTATTATTTAGGTTTTAGTTTTATTTCATTAATTGAAGTTTTAATTAATATTATTATACTTTATAATTATATATTTTAAATAATGTTTTTTATAATGTTATTATTATTATTATTATTTTAGGCAAAAAATTTGATATTTATATTAATAAAAACTGGTTCAAAAAGGGCTCCCAGAGAAAAGAACCAGTAAAGAAAAAACTCTATTCATAATCCATAAAGTTATTATTATATATAGTTATATTACTATTATTTTTAGTTTTTTTTATATAGTGGTTGTTTATATATATATGTTGGGTTCATTAAATGATTATGAATAGAATTAATATTTTGAATAGTTTAATATATGTCATTAGTTGTGGCATTTGTATTTTTCGTACTATTCTAATTATAGTTAAAGTTAGTAATTATTCAATAGATTAATTTATATATAGAGTTTGTAAATTGATCTATAGGGACTTTTAATGTGCGTCTTCTTTGGAGAATTAATTATAATTTATGAGTAATTTTACTAGATAAATGAATTTGCATAATAGGTTATTATAAATTTGTTTATCACTAAATTTTGAATTAGATCTTTCTAAAGATGTATATATCACTGAGTTTTGACTATTTCTTTCAAAAAGTGTATTTATCACTAAGCTTTATCAGTCTTTCTGGTATTGTACTTATTATGTCATGATGTTTTTTCTAAGTGAATGGTTAAATAGATTGTGTGTTTCTTTCTCTTTTAGGAAACTGCGATGTGTTGGGTGTATGTTGGGATCACATGACTTTTAGGGTGAAAACCAAAGGTTTTGGGGTTTCTTTTTCTATGGTGTTTTGCGTGCTTCAGTGCATGTCCATGTTGTTATCAATTTGGGTCTTGATCTTTCTTACCCAACCTAATTTGTCTTAACTTGACCTATGTGCTTCTTTGAGAGTATTTATTGTTTTATGGTTAATTGAGAACCAGTGGATCCCTGTATGGGTGGGAATCAGTTATGAGGTTTATGTTATACCTTTGTGTGCTCTTCTGTGAACCTAGGATAGGTTACCTAGTTGTATAGTAGGGGGTGGCTTGCAATAAGTGTCGGGGCTCACAAGTGGCTACTAGGATCATTTATTGTAAGTAATCATAACAAGAGATAACATAATAATTTATTAGGAGTTTTAGTATAATCTAATAAGACATAATTCCTCACCCATGCTTAAACATTATTACGGGCTAAGATGGGGGTTAGGGTCCTTGTGTTCACAAAATGATTAATGAGCCCCATAGAGTCACTTGGGGGCCAGGGTCTAAGAGGGACTACTAGGGTCACCTCCAAGGATAGACTTATGTGATGACACTTCCCTATATACAACTTAGGTTATCCTACATGTGTCAGTTGCCTCTGGTATTGTCTAGATTTCTTACTATGGTTTAGAAATCTTTTAGGATGTTCCTATTCATTTATGTATGATGTCTTGTATACCTTGATGTTGCCTTCGTGTTGTATACCTATGTGATTGGACCTGTTATTATCTCCTCAGCATGGTGGGAGTGGACCTTTGGTTCTACGCGGCCAGGTGGTAGTGATTCTTATTACCATTGAGATCTAACGTTCGTATTCATGCTTCGATGATCCTTGTTACAGTTCTTCTTCTTTTATCTTCTTATTCTTCTAGAGACTTATTCAGTTTCATGAGTTGTATACTTGTACCATATGTGGATATTGGTTGACATCCTTTGGAAGATGTATTGTACTATATTGTCATGTATTATTGCATACCTTGTGACTTGTGTAGTGGATGCTAATTCATGTATGTATACCTTGGGTATCATTTGTATATGTGGTCTTATTATATGAGATGTATATTATTGGATTCAATTGATGTATCCTTTATGTTAGTCTTTCTACTTATTATTCATAGATTAATTTGCTTAATTAATTCTAGGTCAAGGAACCCTCGTGAATTGTTATTTTTGTTGAGTTATACTTATGTGTATGTCATGTACTTCATTGTTTTGCTTTCAAATTATTATCATTATTTTTTGTAAATATTTAAAAAAAATCTTTTTAACTTAGTTGATTGTTTAGGTTGTTCTCCTGGGTTCCCTGGTGGGGCATTACACTTGGTATTAGAGCTCACGTTTCTACATTGGGAGCTCTGCAAAATTTGTATGCCCATTAATTGTCTTTTGGTTTAAAACTTGAAACAAACATAGACATAAAACTATGATGTATTTAAAACTATTTCTTTGTGTTTATTTATCTTTTTTATTACTTTTTGGTTTTGGATTTGAGTTGTTGATTGGTTCTTTTGGTTGCTTTAGGTATCGTGTCTGTTGAGTCTAGAGTTGTTGCTAGGAGCCTTGATCAGGATCAGGCCATGAAGATTCAACACCTTGTCAGAGAGATTAATGACCGCACTGATGGAGGAGTTAAAGTCTTCCAATCCTGAGCTTTTAGGGATGCAATTTATAAGGTTGTGTTTATTGAGAAGGATCATCTAAACCAACAGGGTGAGAAAATCTCTCTTGATCGTAGTGGTGGTCAGTTGAGAGTGTAGCCTAGTAGACCTACTTCTGGTTACAAAGGTAATAATTCTCAGGAAGCTGGGAATTCTAGGGGTCCTTCTACCTTTCCAAAAGGTAATGATTCTCAGTAGAAAAGAGGAATCATTCCTCCTACTTTATTTGGTGGTACTTGGATTAGGAATTTCCATAATATTCAGCTCAACAAGCGCAAACAAATAGTTTTTCCTAGTGGATCTACTTCTGGTTTCAAGGGTAATCAATCATAGGGAGATGGAAACTATGGGAACCCTCCTATAGTGTCAAAGGATAACCACAAATAGCAGGGTAAGAAATTCTTCCTTTCTTATGGTGATGGTTCATGGTCGGGAAACTATCACAACTGGAAGCATAGTATGCGTAATATGACTGATCAGTCAGTTCAGAGTTTGCATCAGGATGTTAGTAGGGGTAGTGTTTAGCAGTATAGTGCACCTTTAGTTAGAGGAGGTGGTAGTAGAGGAGCTTGTTTTTCATGTGGGAAGCTTGGTCATATTGCAGTCAATTGTCCTCAGTGTGCAACATAGTTCTTGGGGCAGAGACCAGTGGCTTATGAGCCTACAATTGAGAGTGTTGATGGATCTCACAGGGTGTATGAAACCCTTGATCACTCTCTAGCTGTGTATCATGATACTATGAGTGGGGTTGTGAATGGAGGGCCATTAGCTAGTTTTCAAATTCCTATAGTAGGGAATGATCCCCAGTGTTTTAATCAGAGACCTGGGAAGGATTCTATGGAATTCACACTTTGAGTCTTTTGGGTCTCGATAGGATGTGTTGTGTTGAGGAATTTATATCTCTATTTTTTCTATAGGCTTCCAGGAGAAAGCCTAGTTTTAGGGGAGGAGGATGTAATACCCACCCTTTAGTCTACTTTTCTATTTTGAGTTCTAAACTCTTTTAGGCCTGTTCATGTATGTGTTGGTTATTTTAGATAGTTTCGAGGATATTCATGTATTAATTTTCATTATGTTATTGATTCATTGCTTAGTGTATTATATCATCTATTTGCATATGATTTATGATTATTTCATGTTGGTTAGGTATATGTTATGATGTCATTTTATTTATCATTTTCTAACAATATTGACCCTATATCTGTATGCACATGGATTATTTATATGCTTTGCATTATTATTTGATGTGTTTGGTATGGTATGAGACATAGTCATAGTTACTTGATTCAATGATATCCACACAATAAACTAATCTCAACCATTGTTTGATATATTATATGTATGCATATGTTCATCTTGATGATGACAGGTTTACAGGCACCAGGATACATCTTCCCTGAATTGGTAGGAGTGAGCTTGCCCTATTGCAATTTATCTATAGTAAGAGAGGGGAGATAATATTCATGCCTAAATCCATACCCTAAACCCATATTTTTTCCTAGAAATGGACAAGAATCTGACTAAATACCCTAGTGTTTGAACCCATCAAGTGATGTGGATTCGTGAGCCTATTTGTGTGTGTATGTGTTTCTTTTCAATGGTTCTCTCTTTCGGTTGGTTTTCTATTTTGATGGTTTTTAGTTGATTTTATGATGCTTTTGGTTTGATTTATTTAATGAATATTCATGGTAAATATTAATGTTAATTATTGCACCTTTAATAAGTTTAAAACATTGATATATTAAATATATAGCTATTTAATAATGAAATATTAATTAAATGCCTATATTTTATTAATTGATTTAATTATTAAGTCTTGATTTAAATAATTGAGATTTAATAAATATTAAAGTCAATTATTGTAATTAATTGCGCAAGTTGAATTATTAAGTGTTGCTTTAAGTTGCATGATTAATTGATTTATTTAATTGAAATATTCTCACATGCATTTTCAATTATGACTTTTCTTTTATATTATAAAGTTGAGTTGTGAATGCATTAAGTGAAAATTGCAAATAAAGATTTTTTTTAAATTATTAATTAGATAATTAATATTCCCTTTAGGGTTTCACTTTTTGAAAACCTAATTGCTTGGTTTTCTATATCCTTGGATTGAAAGCCATTTTGGAGGCTGTTGAACCATGAAGAAGGAGAAATCAGGTGATTGGAGTTTTGAGAAAGCTTAGGAGCATCTTTGGATTCTTCATTGCTTGGATTTGTGAATTTGTTCCTCTCATCAGTTATTAAGGTATGATCTTGATTTTGTTAATTCTAGCTTTCAGATCTCCATCTTCTATGCATTTGGAAAGCTAGGATCCTTTGGTTTAATCTTCATTGTTTGCTAATATGTGATTTTATTGATTTAAATTGAGAAAATATGTTCTTGGTTCAATTTTTTGGTTTCCTTCATGTTTTAATGTCAGATCTATTCTTTTGTGCATAAGAGTTTCATTTTATTATATTAGATGCAAAATGGGCATTAGGGTTTTCATTTGGAAAGTTTTAGCTTCAAACATTGCCTTAGGGTTTCAAATGTATGGAAATGTCTCCTTTGAAAGAAAATTGGCGATTGTTGTAAAAAATGGATTAAACCCTTAGATCTATGAATATCTTACCTTGAAAGTAGAAAATTTACCTTTGCCATGTTCTTGCCAAAATCGGGTTCAGATCTGCATGAAAACAAGACAATTGAGTTAATTTTCATCCTTAGAAAAGAACTCTTCTTGAAAAATAAATAAACATTAAATTTAAAATCCTTTTCTTCTTTGCATCAATTTGCATGATTTAAAGAAAAACCCCATTTGCTTCTTTTTAAGGTATTGGTTGAGGAAAAATGTCTGTAATATTTAAAAATCGTTTAATCAATTTATCCATGAAAGAAAGATTATTCTTATTATTTAATTTTTAAAAAACACCCTTGCTGGAAAAAAAAATATAGTGTATTCACCAGTAAAAATAATTAAAAATTAAAAAAAGGGATCAATTAAATTATTTGTTGATGCCTTTGTGATTAGTTTTTAACAAAAATAATGATGAAAAAAAATTAAATTCGGAAAGAAAGAAAGAAAAAAAATAATACAAGATTTAAAAAAAGTTAATGTAAAAAAAAATTTAAAAAAGAAAACTTAGTGGTGGCGGGGGCCACCACACCTCCCACTACCGTGGGCACCATCGTGTGGTTACCCACTTTCGAGGCAGTGGGCCTGTAGGGATTGCGGCACCCACTGCCCAAGGCAGTGGGCCCGCAGTACCATTGTTGTGCCCACTACAGAGGCAGTGGGTCCGCAGGGTACCCGCGACCCGTTCTTTTAAAAGGATTGTGGGGTGGGGTCGAGATCCCCACACTATTTTTAATTTTGGTTTTGTTTTAGTTAGTTTAAATTTTATTTATTTTAAATTTAGTTTTTAATTAAAATTTATTTTATTTTAAAATTAGTTTATTATTTAGGTTTTAGTTTTATTTCATTAAGTAAAGATTGAAATAATATTATTATAGTTTATAATTATATATTTTTAATAATAATATTTTTTTTAAAAGGTGGAAGAGCCACTTAATATATTAATATAATAATAAACTGGTTCAAAGAGCTCTCGGAGAAAAGAACCAAAAAGAAAAACTTTGATCAATGCTCATATACAATAAGAATTTTGAGAGTATGTCAACCTCTGCTAGTCATAGCTAGTTACAACCAAAATTATGAGGATCCCACTATGAAGCCCTAATCCTAAACTAATACAAAAGCCCATAGGCAGAACATAAACCTTTAGGAAAATCTTATCTGCATCGGTTACATAGGCCCATAGGCAAACAAAGAGCCCTAAGGCATATTACAAAATTTTATATCAAAAGGTGATAACCCACAGAATGGAGGAAACAAAAATATCACCGCCTGTCGGTAGGCCAAAACCGCAATAGAAAGAACTATACAATATGGTACCCTTTACATAATACAAAAATAAACTTGCACGGAGAGATGAAACCAGAGAAACCCACACGGAAGCATTCCTGCAAAACAGAGAAAAAAATATCCCTGCAAAAACCATTAATATTTCATAAAGAACAGAGCAGTATCCCCACCCGCAACAATAGGAGAATCACCACCCAAATCGAGTTTCAGATTAAGGTCTGGGACAAGATGATCAGCCGGCTCAGAAATATGTGGAGGTGCAGAATTAGGTCTAATAAAAGCATAGGATTCCTTAACAGAGTTAGATGGGTCAAGCTCAAGGAGGTCGAGGATGGAAAAAACAACTTGATGCACACCAGTTACACATTCTTTAGTGAGAGAACCATTAAACTGCTGAAGGGCCATTTTAATAGGCTGGAAGGACTGTCACTCAAGACCATTTTTGATGAATTTAAGAACTATATAAACACCATGGTCATTAAGGGCCGAGTGATGGTGAAAAATACCACCAATAATACTGGCACCACCCCACAAATCATATTTCTGTAGAGCCCTAACAAGTTTATTCACCCCAAGAAATTTAGGCTTCACATACCGAGAAGAAATTAGACCTAAATGGAAAGGAGATTGTAATAGATCACAAACATTTGACAAAAAACCAACAAAATTTGAGATGGGTAGATGATACGTTTACCAAACGGGAAAATGATGTCATGGCCAATGATCCTCTTAATACCCTGACGAATGTGGGGACGATCACAAAAAAAAATAGTTGCCAGCATATCATCTTTAACACACCCCACAAGAGGTTGTTCCCAATCTTGCACCTCAAAGAATAGTCTGTAATTACAGGGGTAATAATCCATGTGGAGATCAAAATAGGAAGAGTAGACATCAACCCTAGTGCTAATACCCACCACCGAACTCGGTTGATCAAACATTTGAAAGATAATGTAATACCCTGGCCTTACTATTACCAGAAGAAGACAAAGACAAATAGAAAACACCCCAAAATAGCCAATAAAGATGGAAGAAAATGAAATCTAAAATAGGAAATGAAGACAATCCCAATGGAAAAAATGAGCACAAAAATGCAGGATATAAGGATAGCCAAGAAAACCCTCATGATAATGTGCAATTAAGTCACAAGATATGAAATCCCATAAAAATCACAAAGTACTGTCAAGAAGTAAATGACCAATGCATGAGCAGTAGACAGAACTTGCCACATAAGTGTACCACAAACCAACTTAACTCACATAAGAAAGGAAAAGACCCAAACCATCACATCACAAAATGTGAATTTGAGAGAAGTAGAGATTACGCACGAGCCCAATAGTCCAAGATGATGTAGGACAGATGGATGACAGTATAACAACCAACACCACACCATTTTGAAGAAAAAATTACCACCAAACTTCATAATGAAAATATGCTAAAAAAGCCACAGACTTACGTGTGTCATGATGTACAGGTATAGGTCTAATCACATGTCATAGTTAAAATGAACCCCACCTAAAACAACATGTAGATTAGAAGAAGAACTGAACATCAAAACCCACATAAATAATAACCATCTTAATCATAATTCATCATGCATAATGAAAAGGAGTGAGAAGAAAATAAATCAAGCAAAGTGATCAACAAAACTTTCATAACATTGCCTCAACAAAGGTTATGCTTGGGTCAATGGCAACCTAGAAAAATAGCAACCTGTTGGTGACTTGACTGAAATCCATTGGTAAATCATCACTGAAATCCATCAGTAAATCATTACAGAATTCCGTCGGTAAATCATCACCGAATGCCGATAGAAAACATGCCTGTCAGTAAAGCAACATCGAAATGTGTTGATAGACCGTCACTGAAATCAGTCGGTGAAGCAACACCAAACACCATCGGAAAGCATGCCAAAATCTATCGGTGAAAACAATACTAAACTCCATTGGTAAGCATACCTAACAACTTGGAAGAATTCGTCGGTGAAGAAACACCGAACACCGTTGGTACGTATGCCTAAACAACTTGGTAGGAATAAGAAGCCAAAAGACCAAGCATAAAGAGAATGGTTTGTAGAGATTAGAACAAGACCTGATCACCAAAGCCAACATAACCTAATATATCCCACTTTAACATAGTTCAGTATGAATAGTTGAGAGAAGGATATAGTTATATTACTATTATTTTAGTTTTTTTTTAATATAGTGGTTGTTTTTAAATATATGTGGGGTTCATTAAATGATTATGGATAGAATTAATATTTTGATTAGTTTAATATATGTCAATAGTTGTGGCATTTGTATTTTCATACTATTGTAATTATAGTTGAAGTTAGTAATTATTCAATAGATTAATTCATATATAGATTTTATAAATTGATCTATAGGGACTTTTAATGTGTCTTCTTTAGAGAATTAAATATAGTTTACTAGTAATTTTACTAGATAAACGAATTTGCATAATAGTTTATTATAAATTTGTTTATCACTAAATTTTGAATTAGATCTTTCTGAAGATGTATATATCACTGAGTTTTGATTATTTATTTCAAAAAGTGTATTTATCACTAAGCTTTATCAGTCTTTCTAGAATTGTACTTATTATATCATGAATTATTTTCTGGGTGAATGATTAAATAGATTGTGTGTTTCTTTCTCTTTTACGGAACTGCGATGTGTTGGGTGTATGTTGGGATCATATGAATTTTAGGGTGAAAACCATAGGTTTTGGGGTTTATGTTTCTATGGTGTTTTGTGTGCTTCAGTGCATGTCCATGTTGTTATCGATTTGGGTCTCGATCTTTCTTACCCAACCTGATTTGTCTTAACTTGACCTATGTGCTTCTTTGAGAGTATTTATTGTTTTATGGTTAATTGAGAACCAATGGATCCCTGTATGGGTGGGAATCACTTATGTTGTTTATATTATACATCTGTGTGCTCTTCTGTGAACCTAGGGTAGGTTACCTAGTTGTATAGTAGGGGCTGGATTGCAATAAGTGTCAGGGCTCACAAGTGGCTGCTAGGATTATTTATTGTAAGTAATCGTAACAAGTGATAACATAATAATTTATTAGGAGTTTTAGTATAATCTAATAAGACATAATTTCTCACCCATGCTTGAGCATTATTACAGGCTAAGATGGGGGTTAGGGTCCTTGTCTTCATGAAAGGATTAATGAGCCACATAGAGTCACTTGGGGGCTAGGGTCCAAAAGGGACTACTAGGGTTACCTCCAAGGATAGACTTATGTGATGACACTTCCCTATATACAACTTAGGTTATCCTACATGTGTCAGTTTCCTTTGGTATTGTGTAGATTTCTTACTGTGGTTTAGAAAGATTCTAGGATCTTCCTATGTATTTATGTATGATCCTATGTATTTATGTATGATGTCTTATTTACCTTGATGTTTCCTTCTTGTTATATACCCATGTGAGTGGGCTTGTTATTATCTCCTCAGCACAGTGGGAGTTGACCTTTGGTTCCAAGAGGTTGGGTGGTAGTGATTCTTATTACCATTGAGATCTGACATTCGCCTTCATGCTTGGATGGTCCTTGTTGGAGTTATTCTTCTTCTATATTCTTATTCTTCTAGAGATTTGTTCAGTTTCATGAGTTGTATACTTGCACCATATGTGGATATTGGTTGACATCCTTTGGTTGATGTATTGTATTGTATTGTATTGTTATGTGTTATTGCATACACTGCGACTTGTGTGGTGGATGCTAATTCATGTATGTATACCTTGGGTATCATTTGTATATGTGGTCTTATTATATGAGATGTATATTATTTGATTCAGTTGATGTGTCCTTTATGTTAGTATTTCTAGTTGTTATTCATAGATTAATTTTCTTATGTAATTATACATCAAGGAACCCTCAAGAATTTTTATCTTTGTTGAGTTGTACTAATGTGTATGTCATGTACTTCTTTATATTACTTCCATATTGTTATCATTATTGTTTATAAAAATTTAAAAAATATATCTTGTTAACTTAGTTTCATGTTTAGGTTGTTCTCCTAGGCTCCCTGGTAGGCATTACATGATCACACTCTCAAGAAGACCCTTTCTCCAACCAAGTAGGCTCGATCTATCCTGTTCGTATATGCATACTTCTTTTGTCTATCCTGAGTCTCTTTGAGACGTTGCCTAATCAAAGTCACCTGCTTCTCTATATCTCTAACTAGATCAAGACCAATGGAAACTCTATCTTTGATCCTATCCCAACTTAGTGGGGTCCTACACGGTCTACCATAAAGAGCCTAGTAGGGAGGCATACCTAAGGATGTATGGCGCCCATTTTTATAGGCAAAATACACTAGGTGTAGATATTCCTCCCACAGGGTTTTATGGTCCATCACATACATGTGTAGCATGTCTTCTAACACTTGATTGACCCTTTTGGTCTGTTCATCTGTCTTAGGGTGGTAGGCAATACTAAAATTGTGCCTAGCACCCATAGTTGCCTACAGTTCTCTGCAAAAGGATGAAGTGAAGAGAGAATTTCTATTTGAGATGATCTTACAAGGTACACCATGAATCCTTACTATATCTTGAAAGGACACATATTCCACTGATAGTCTAGTAAAGGTAGTGCACACGGGTGAAAAGTGAGACACTTTGGTCAACTTGTCCACTATTACCATGATAGAATCATGTCAATGAGATGACATAGGAAGACCAACTATGAAGTCCATAGAAATGGTGTCCCAATTCCATACTAGTATCTAATGAGGCTGAGGAAGACCACCTACATGACAGTGTTCTTATTTTACGCTCTAAAATTTTAGGCTCCTAGCTACCATCTCAGTAATTTGTAATCGCATGTCGGGCCAATTGTACAACTATCTCAAATCTGCATGCATCTTCTCAACTCCAAGATTCACTACATGAGAGGCTCTATGAGCCTCTAGCATCACAAAATCATGCAATCCTCTAGAAGAAGGTTTATAGATGCAACCACTATGATGTAAGAGTCCATCGAACTCCAAGGTATACTTTGAAAATATCCCCTCAAGGGGTCTCTAAGATCGAATCAACTCACAAATTTCTGTATACATCTCATCCTCATGTAAGTGATGAATAATGTTATCTCTCAAATCTATTCTTGTAGACATAGAAGCAATCTCATGCCATATCCTACTCAATGCATTTGCGACTATAATCTCTTTCCCCTTGATGTAAAGAACATCAAAATCATATTTTCTTAAGAACTCCATCCATCTCCTTTGTCGAGCATTAAGGTTTGGCTAAGTGAATATGTACTTAAGACTCTGATGGTCTATATGAACCTCAAACAAATGTCCTAAGAGGAAGTGTCACCATATCACTAGGGAATGCACCACTTCTACAAGCTCAAGATCATGGGTAGGGTAGTTGAGCTCATGATTCTTTAGTTTCCTTGACTCATAGGCTAAAGCTCATTTTTTTTGCATAAGAACTGCTCCCAAACCATCCAAGGAAGCATCTGTGCAAACCACAAAGTCTGTTGAGGGCTCTGACATAATAAGAATGGGTGCACCATAAAGTTCTCTCTTGATCTCCTAATATTCTCTATCACACTTATTATTCCACTCAAACTTCTTTCCCTTTCACTGAAGAGAAGTGATGGGTGTGCTACTCGAGAGAACACTTCAACGAACCGCCTAAAATAACCAGCTAGAACCATGAAAATTCTCACCTCAATCATAGTGGTAGGTACTGGAAAATCCATAATGACATCTATATTTGATGGGTCTATTGAGATCCCATCACTGGATACCACATGCCCCAAATACTTGACCTCTGATCGAAAGAATGCACACTTTGACAAACTGTCGAACAACTAATTGTCCCTTAAGAACTATAAGATTTGTCTCGGGTGCTCTTCATTCTCTTTCTCATTTTTTAGAATAGATTAAAATATAATCAAGCAACACCACAAAAAACTTGTCAAGGAATGTAAAAAATAATTCATTCATGAGACTCATGAATACAACTAGAGCATTCGTATGAATGAATGGAACCATCATGAATTTGTAGTGGCCATATCTAGTGCAGAATGTGGTCTTGTGGATATTACTATCCACTATCCTCAACTGGTGGTATCCCAACTTGAGGTCTACCTTTGAGAACACTCAGGCACCCTCTAGCTAATTAAACAAGTCATTGATCCTAGGAATTGGATACCGATTCTTGATGGTTACTTTATTCAACTGATGGTAGTCCTTGCACAACCTAAGAGATCAATCCTTCTTCACAAAGATCACTGGCGCACCCCAAGGAGAAACACTAGGATGAATGTGTCCTTTCTCTAAAAGTTCCTCAAGCTATATCTGGAGCTCATTAAGCTCATTATTGGTCATCCTACAAGGTTCTCTAGAGAGTGGCTCTACTCCTGGTACAAGATCTATGTCAAAGTCAACTTCCCTATGAGGAAGTATACCAGGTACCTCTAATGGAAACACATCAGAAAACTCTTGCAAGATGGGATGGTCATCAAGGGATACCTCTTTCTCTACCTCATCATCTCTATCATTGATGGTGATAACATATAGCTAACATCCCTTCTACATGCATTTCTTAAGCTACATAGAAGAAATCACATAGAGGGATACAGATCTTGAGACTCCTGAGATTACTGTAGAAGTGCAATCATCATCCAAAAATTCAATCTTCTTCTAATGAAAATATAACAAGGCCTTGTGGGCACTTAGCCAATCCATGAAAAGTACTAGACCATAGGATCCAAGAGGAGTAAATCTGATATCTACTATGGTTGTTATACCACCAATCTGAATCGACCAATCTCTCACCATAAAGGTAACAAAAACTCTAGCTCCTGAGGCTAACTCAATCTCTCATAAAACATCTTTCCTAGCCACCACTAGCCCGCAACACTCCACAACCAATGGAGAAACAAAGGAGTCATTATCTCATGTATCAAATAAAATAGGAAAACCACTACCTTTGATCTTACATGTGACCTCACTGATGGTGGCTTGGTGCTCTTCTTGGATATTATCCACTGCTGCAAAAACTCTATGCAACTTTCCCCTCTCCTATATAGTGGGTTCTGACATTGTTGCATGCTAACTACCAGCCTGAGGACACTCTCTAGCTATTTTCCCCATGGCACCACAAGTGTAACATGGCTTATGTTCTTGAACCTGCACACTCGGAGGTCTAGAGTACTATGAACCTACGGTTCTAGAAGAACCTCTATAACCACCCCTAGGAGATTGTTGAGTCTGTGCTAGAGGTGTACAAGGTGTCTATAGTATCTGGTCCTTCCTAGGACCCTATTTCTACAATTTCCTAGGCTTAGAGCTTTGTTGTACCTATGGTGGCCTCTATCACTAGTTCTATTGAGACTGCTATGACTGCTCCAGTTGTGGGATCCTGAATGACCCCAAAGAGTACCTTTGATTCCCCTTCCATGGGGTTTCTGATATCTTGTGGCTTGGGGTGTAAGATTAAAATTCTAAGACCTATCCCTAGCATTCCATGGACCTTTGAATATCTCCTTGTCCACCAAAGCTCTATATACCATGAACTAGAAGTCTCCTGGAGGTACCATGTGTACCTTATCTGCTATCACAAGATTCAACCCCTCAATGAACTGGTTAAACTACAACTTCTTGTCCCCCATATACTCCTCATAAGGGAGGAGATCAAGAAACCTACCCTCATATAAGGCTACCGAGAGTCCCCTTTGCTGGAGATCATGGAGCTCGTCTATACGATACTATCTAAATTGTTCTAAGAGATATTTGGTTTTGAAAAGATCAAGGAAGGCATCCCAAGTAAGGGTGTTAATGACCAAGTGTCCCTTGGATTCCTTTTACCTCCACCAAGTGGATGCTTTGTATCTAAGATGGTGAATAGAAAAGCATTCTCTAAGGTTACTACCATAGGCACATAACCCAAAGATCTCTCAAGGCTTAGAAGCCAAAATTCAACACCATCTCATCTGCACCTCCCAAGAATAGAGGTGGTTGGATCTACATCAACTCGCTAATCTAATCCTATATCTATGAATGCTCTCTTAAACCTTCGAGCCTCAATCATGAGTGGAGGCTTCGGTCCCCTAATGGAACCAATATCATGTTTTGCCTACCCCTCAACAAGTATAGGAGGTGGACTTTTACTCCTCTCTCTAACAGGGGACTCTTGTCCTTCTCTATCATGTTGTACATTCTATTGTGCTATTTGAGGTATCCTGTCTAGAATGATGCCTATAAGGTTCGGTAGTTCCATCAATATGTCTGCATTTGGGTTAGGAGGAGGTTCAAGAGGAGGATCCTAATTTCCCCTAAGAACCTCTTCCTCTAGTCGTACTTCCTCAGGAATTGAGGGGGTATGCTGACGACTTCATCCATGCTTATGACCCTATCATGTAATAGGAGGCATCCTACACAAAATGACAATGTTTTAGTTGTTACGTAGTGGTTTAGGTTCCAATGTTGCAAACTTGGCTCTGATACCAAAACATCATGCCAAAAACTAGGGAAAAATACAACTAAACATTTTTTCGTATAAGACTAATGTTAACCATGTATGCACATGCAACAGTCTAAAAGTTTTCTATACAATTATGATGATAAGATAAGATCCTAGCATAGGATTTAGAGGGTCAAGGTTGGTGGGGTTTAACTGAGATTTTCCTTGCATACATAGCGATGCTTAGCTAAGAAGGTTCAAGATGGTTGATTAAATGTTTAAAATTTGAACAGGTTCGATCCTAAAGACAGATGACTAAGTTTGACTAATCATCTTACTATTCGAATGAGAGAGATTGTGTGACCCCAACATTAACTTATATCGTTTAAATATAATATCAACTACAAGTTGATTTGGGTTGTTTAAGTCACTAAAAGAATACAACATTTAATTAATCATTAAACATGATAACTTATTTGATCATATTAAAAGACTAATCAAATAATGAATAATTAAAAAACATTAGATAATAATCTAATTAAATAATATTGATGGTTATCTAATAGTTTTAATTGTTAACTCGATAATCTATCATGATAGCTAATTTATTCATATTTAATGATTTCTAAAATAAAGTATTTACTTAATGAATTAAAAAACTAACTAAAACACACCTAATTGATATGAAATTGATTTTAATGCTAAATTAATAATATTAAATTTAAAAAGGTATCTCAAAGAAAATCAATCATAAACTAATAAATTAGTAACTATATAATTCTAATACGTTTATTGTTTCCTAAACAATTGAACATCTCAAACAATCCCTTTTAGATTAATATAATAACCTTACATCTAACACTTAAATAAATGCTAATGAATACCCTTAATAATCATGTTTTAATTTTATCCTCAATTAATCTTAATTTTATTAATAAAATCTTCTCAGAAATTCCAAATTTCTTAACCAAATAAATATTGTTTTTATTTAATTATTTAGAACTTCTAGAGTTTTCTAAGTTCAAAAGTCCACTATTGCAGCTAAAAATTTTTAAGGATAAAATTTGAGTTCCCAAATAAAATAAAATCTTTATAATATGAAAACTCTATAAAAATAAAACTCTCCTAACCTATTTCATCTCTATGCTAACATTCTATTTTATTTAGTTATGAAATTTATATTATGTCTATTTTATTATTATTATTATTTGCTAGCAGATGGCTAGGGTTTGAAACCCTAGCCATGCATGTAAGAATGACTACCAAGCCATAGTGGGCGGTGAAATGGAAAGAGGGCGGTGAAGGAAGGTCTATTTTTTTACAGATAGGAGGAGGAGGTGCTTCACCACGCTCAAGAAGAGGCAGGTGTGAAGGGAAAAAACACCGATGGCATAGTCCGGTGGAGGGAAGGTAGAGGCGACCTGACCACCCCCCTCCCATGGCATACTGCCACCTTGCGGTTTGCACAAATAGTGGTCCTCGGGCCACTTCTATGGTGGAGCCATGACACACAGTCACCATGGGTCAGTAGAGGCCCGGCCCTCCCCGCCCCACTCATACATAGAGGGGGCCGTAGGGTAGGGTTTTGGCCCTCCTTGCCCGACCCCGAAAAAAGGATTTATTACTTACTTTTTTTTGTTTCTTTTTTCTTTGTTAGGTTAATATATATATTTATTTATATATAAAAAATAGAGATGATTTATATTCTTTAAATAAAATAATTACATAAGAGTATTTTTTATTTGTTATCTTTGCAGGGAGTTTTACATTTATATGTGTTTATTTATACATATATCTGATTACATACAATGTTTTAAGATACAAACATATTGTTGGAAATATTCAGGATTAACCAAGTTACTGAGAGGGGAGGGGTGAATCAGTAACTCTTAAAACTTTAAAACATTTCTGCACTTTTATATTCTTTAACCATTCATACATCTAATCTACTGCAACCATGAAAATGTAATCATTCATAACACATAACACAAAGATTGGTAACCCAGAAACCTT